>JAECUM010004814.1:0-45822 GCA_016617855.1 Megalonaias nervosa | reverse complement strand
TAGCCCTTTTCAGGGCTACCCAATACTCTCGAAAAGACATACTCATTCAATTTGCCAAAATTTGTAATTAGAAAATAGAAGTGTGTCTATAAGCACTTCGTTTCTTTTCTCAGTAAAACAAAATATTTGTGTGTTTGTATGTTTAAAAAAATCACCCTTTGTTTTCTCTGTCTTGTCCAATCGTGTCTGTCTGTGTTTGTAAGTAAAAAAGTTAACGTGAGTGTTTCTTTTAAGTCCGCACGTTTGATGTGCTGTTTAGTTTTGGGGCTAGGGAATGTTTTCCTTCACGTCCGTGCTACAGGGATATAAAGCCAAGAGCACGTCAGTCTGGCTACCAATGTTGACCAGTCAATATTAAAATGAATAACAGAATAAGCAAGCTATTGGAGCTCCAAATGCACCTGGAGTATGCCAGGCGCCTCCTAGATGAGCTGTCCATGGAGACGCTTGCAGAAAGTGACAGACTTAAGGAAGAGGAGGAAAAAAAGAAGAAAGAAGAGGAGAAGGAAAAGAAACGAGGGATACTACCTCACCTATTCCTTAGGCCTCAATGTGAGGTCAAACCTGAGATGGTGAGGACACCAACGCCTCCACAGCCAGTAGCAGCACGGCAAACTGTACCAGCACCAAGACCTACGGTTCCCCAAATTGAAAACCTAAGAGTGCAACCACAACAACAGGAACAACATCCCCGGCTCTGGTATAGGAGAACACAGAGGGAAGTATTCAGAATCCCAGAAACTGAAGATTGGGGTTCTGAAGCCACTCAAGAGGCCTCTGCACTCCCAATCACAAATGTGAATTGGGAAAATGATTGGAGTAGAAGATGTGTCTGTGGTGCCCGGCCTGGGAGATGTCACCATTAGCCAGGTGCATCTGAAGTTCAAAAAGCAGCCCTTCTCAGGGCTAACCAAATCTCTAGAAAAGAGACACTATTCAAGTTGCCGATTTGTGTGAATGTAGAGCAGTGTGACTATAAACACTATCTCTTTTACTGAAGTGTGTGTGTGTGTGTGTGTGTGTATGTTTGTGTGTGTTTTTGCATGCGCATTCGTTTGTGTGGATAGTATGTGTGTGTGTGTGTGTGTGTGTGTGTGTGTGTGTGTGTGTGTGTGTGTGTGTGTGTGTGTGTGTGTGTGTGTGTGTGTTAGCATGCGCGTTCGTTGGTGTGGATAGTATATGGGTGTGTGTTTTTCTTCTCTTCCTTCGTTGGTGTGATAGTATAATGTGTGTTTTATGCTTGCTCGTTCGTTGGTGTGGATAGTATATTGTGTGTTTTATGCTTGCTCGTTCGTTGGTGTGGATAGTATATAATATGTTTTTTTCTCATCCTGATTGTGTGGATGGTATATTTGTGTGTTTTATGCTTGCTCGTTCATTGGTGTGGATAGTATATTGTGTGTTTTATGCTTGCTCGTTCGTTAGTGAGGATAGTATATTATGTGCTTTATGCTTGCTCGTTCGTTAGTGAGGATAGTATATTGTGTGTTTTATGCTTGCTCGTTCATTGGTGTGGATAGTATATAATATGTTTTTTTTCTTATCCCGATTGTGTGGATGGTATGGTTGTGTGTTTTATGCTTGCTCGTTCCTTGGTGAGGATAGTATATAATATGTGTTTTATGCTTGCTCGTTCATTGGTGTGGATAGTATATAATATGTTGTTTTCTCATCCCGATTGTGTGGATGGTATGTTTGTGTGTTTTATGCTTGCTCGTTTGTTGGTGAGGATAGTATATAATATGTGTTTTATGCTTACTCATTCATTGGTGTGGATAGTATATTGTGTGTTTTATGCTTGCTCGTTCGTTAGTGAGGATAGTATATCATATGTGAAGTGAGTGTAAGGCATGTTTTCCTTCACGTCCGTGCTTGAAGTATATAAAGGCATAGCGTTCGTCATTCGCGCCATTCTACACAGAATAAAAACGAACAGAAAAATGGATTTAATCAACAAGTTAAGAGATAGTTGGTGCTGGATGGTAGATGGAGTCTATGTAGTGGAACAACTTCAAGAGGAGTGGAGGTTTCAAGTTAGCCTAGACTTTATGGCGAGACTCAAAGCAGCAAGTTATCATTTGCAAATGATAATAATGGAAGAAGCAGATAAGTTGAGAGGTTTCAACTATCCGAAATATGTGAGAGTAGGAACCTTGAAGGAGATTTTGGATATTGTCGTTGAATTGGAATCTTTTTGGAAGGTATCTTCTCTTTAACAGAATGGCCTTTTGTCAAAAAGGGCTTAGACAATATCAAGAAAGCGGAAGACCTAATGAGAAAAGTACTGAAAGAAGAAGTGGAAAAGATCAAGGAAACGTGGAAGACAGAAAGAAAGGACAAAGAAAACCAAAAAAAGAAAGAAGAGTTTGAGAAACTAAATCAGAACTGGATGAAAATCCAACAAAAATTCAGATCTCTCGGACATCCTGACTGGATGCCCGAAAAAGAAAAGAGAAAGAAGAAAGGAATTATTGAGAAAATCAGGACATGGTGGAAGAACTGGAGAAGATAAAAGAAGAAGAACCCAAAGGCCCTTTTCAGGGCCACTTCCAATGCCTCGAAAAGATCTTAATTTTCATTTTGTCTCCACCCTAAACGAATATATATAAAACCCTTCCTCTACTAAAAAACACGAACGCTCTTGATTCGTGTTTGTCTATAGCCCTCTCTCAGGTAGCCTGACGTCACAGTACTTCTCTTTTTGCTACATTGTTACCAGTGTGACGTCATGCCACCTGTCGCTTATCGCTATACAAACCCACAGTATACTAGTCGCCACTCTACCCAATTTCCATTGACGCTATACAGGCCCAGGGTGTGCTAGTCACTCTACCCAATTGTCGTTGACGCTATACAGGCCCGGGGTGTGCTTGACGCTATACAGGCCCGGGGGGGGGGGGTCTGTAATGCTAATTCCCATTGACGCTACGGTAACCCCTATTACTACTCACTGCCCCCAGTCAAAGAAACATAGATTGGTGTTGGTATAATAAGCATTTTACTAATATTTTCGTTTATTAATTTATGATAAGTGATTTTCTACGCAAACTTGAAACTAAAAGCCATTTGAATTAAACATAGATTTAAAAATGAAAATGGCTTCTAACTGCTATTTCGATATGATGTAATTTGCGGAAGTCTATCATATGATCCATACCCCGGTCTCTAACGCTTTATGTAGATTGAATTTGTCCACAACATTCAAATTTCATTACTATATTTCAAGGGATGGAGGCAAGCTCTTTTTTTGAAAACTCTTAAAATTTACATTACATCTGTTAAGAAAGAGCAAACACTATATGTTGTGAAATACTGTTTACATAACCCCTCCTTCCTACATGTCAACAAGGTATGGAATTGATAAGAAAAATTGTAGACACTTAATTTAGTATTTAAGAATAAGACAGAAATCAAATAAACATTTTTCTTTTTGCAAAAATGATTAAGTAATCATCTGCACAAACAAATTTTGGGGGAAATCCAATAATAAAAATTATGGAAAAGAAATGCACATCTACTTACTCATTCATACTAATATTAGTACCTTGACATCGTAGCTAGTTACTAAAATCCAATGAAATAGGCTAAAGTACACAAAAAGGCTAAAGTACACACAAATAAAGTCAGATTAAGTTACTTATTTCAATTATCAAATGACTTTAATGGATATTTTTATGATTGTGAAAAAAAGAAATGAACATATTGTGAGAACAATTTACAGCTGCAAATCGGACTCGGTGTACAATTAACAATATGATTTCAAAATTTCTTTAAAAATTGTTCTCGTCTGAAAAGGTTGTTGATCATTACGTCAAATTTGTGTCCTACTTTCTCTGAGTCCTTGTCGCCCTGCACCTTGTTCTTTGGTTTGGTTTCTTTGCCAATTTTGGGGCTTTCAACACAGTGTACATACCGTCTGAGGACGTCACCGCGGTTGTTAATTTAATGTTTGATTTCTGCATAAATGTCATGAATATATTGTCTATTTCTTCCTGAGATTTTAGATTCCATGATAATTTACTTATTTTACATCGCGAGAATTTTGTGTTGAGGATATAGTTGCCTGTCCCGTACAGAGATCAGCGATTGTGAACGAGCTGGACCTTGATCAGTTCATATGTTTGTTCAATGAGTTCGTTCTTTTTCCTTGGTTGCCAGTTTAGCAAGACCTTTAACCAGTGGTTCATGCTTTCCGTATTATTGTTAGTCCACAGCTGGTCGTCACCGGATGCAACATGTTTTGCAATTTTCTCTTCAATATATCTTTCGTAATATAAAAAAAAAAAAAAAAAAAAAAAAAAAAATCACCGTGTTTATTTTCATTCAGTTTAGTTTTCAAGATTCGGTTACGTTCGTCAAAAGTTGCTGAATCATTGGCTGTGGCAACACCATTTGATCCAAAGATCATGTCAATGGTACATGTCCGCTCCTTAGTGTTTTTTTGGAATCTTTTCTGTCATTTGACGGAGAAGATTATCTTTGATGTGTTTCGTGCACAGCTTTCTGTTGCAATCAGGGAAAGCCAGATCAATAGCGTTGACCATTGCCTTCTCATCGTCAGTCCTCATGAGTATCTCCACATTTTTAAGTTCAATCCCTAGCACACCTCTGAGACGGGAAAAGAACCGGCAATAGTTCTGTTGACGACCGTCCCAATGGAGCATCAATGGTCCCAACAAAATTGGCGCATCGCCTATTATCTTTCGCAGCCCTTTATGCGACTTGTAAACTGTTGCTCTTACGAAACATTTTCCAAGTGAAAATGTTCTGTCAATGCCAACCACACCTGCTTCGCACTCCAAAAACGACTTTAAGTCGGCCAATTGTTCTTCTGTGTAGCCGATAAATACCGGAAGAGAGTTGTCACGGGAATTAATAACTACAGCTACGTAGGGATGCTGATCACGCATCATTCTCAAAACATCCAATAACTCGTCGGCGACATTGTGTGACCCTCCTTTGGTTATCTTCTCCGCTTTTAGTCCTGCTTTAATGTCCTGGCATTGTCTGATGTCACGCGGATGATCTACAGATATATTAAGGGATGGATCAGTCATCTTGGCGTACACATCACTCGGTTTCTGGTTTTCTGTAAGTTCTCTAATTTTATCCATAACCTGTGGATTCGTTCTCTCATAACCATCTGAGCACATTTTTGCATTCCCATATTGAACCAGCGTATCTTCATATTCTCCGGTATATTCCATGATGGCGACATCTCTACACTTTAAACCGTTTATCCAGATGATACGTTTATAGTAATTGGGTTTTATTTTCAGTCTTGCATAATACCTAACGAATGTAATTATCTGGGACAGGGTGGCGGTGGCTGGAGCATTTTTATTTTCCTTGTTCACGCTTCATATGTTTCCGTGTAAATCAAATCTTCTTTGACTATAACTTGACAAAGTTTCTTATCTTCTCCGTTCACTCTTATCAGATACTTAGTTCAACACACGCGGGCCTTTTTAAGTCCCATACGCCACAGTCGTCCCAGAATTGCGAAGGCTTGCAATTGTGTTCTTTTCTTCTCTCTGTATTGTTCCTATTATCTAGAACCACATAGATATTTTGTTTAATTCCGGTTAGAATTTGTTTCACGGTCGAAATGTCACTCACAATTATATTGATTATTTCTTCTGCAATTAGTGGTTTTCCTCCTGGAAGAGGGTAAGTTCCTTGTATTTCCTGAATGTTGGTCATCTCTTCTGTATGCTCCGAAGCTTCACTGCTGTCCACAATGTCTGTGATTGATGATGCTGCCTGATCCTCAAAATCGTTTTCATTTTGTACGTAAGCCGTGTCACTGCTCAGTGTTATATCCAGGCCTAGTCGTTGAGTTTGTGTTAAATTATCCTCATCAGTGACAAATGGGTCATCTGGGACACATAATTCTTCTCCAATCACTTATTTGGTGTGCTAACCGTTTCACTTTTACATGGAACCAGTGCCACAAAATGACTGGGCAACCAGATACGACCGCCCTGTAATCCTATTCTCGACCACAAAACTCCAAGTGACTTCGTTGTTTCATTTGTGCACTGTGGCACATGTGTTCTAGTCAAAAGTTGTGCTATGTAGTCGGCAGGTCCGTTTACTTTTGGGTACAAAGCGTTGATGTTACAATTCAGCGCATCACATGCAGCCTGGATGGTCCACGCACTAGAATATGCACCAGTCTTAGCACAGTTCATGAGAGCATCTGCAAACGAAGGCGAACACAACATAAAATCATTTGAATATTTCTGCGTTATGTAAAACAGTTCATTACAGGTCATTTCTATACAAGCTCGGACTTTAATTTCACAACACATAGACTCTGCACCACACAGTCCGATGGAAGGGGCATTAAAAAGACAGTTCCCATCTCCTCTTGTCAATAAAGGCCGATATGTTTTGGAGTTTTTGTTGGCATTTTGTTCCAAGTAGTAGTAAAACCAGTTTAAAAAAAAACAAACTGGAACAATGGAAATGAACAGGCATTTATAGACATTAGACATGCATATTTCTAGTTCAATTTGCTCAGCCTAGGTCAACGTTCGCTATTATCGCCATTTCATTTGCGATGTTGGTTCCGCCTTTGCACGCTTTATTTGCAGGTTTTGGGCAATTTTGAGTGGTTTTGGGAATGTTTTGCGTAGTTTTGGCTAGGACTAAGTTATGGGTATCAGGTCAAAACGCACCAAAGTAAAAAGATACTCACTTGAAGGAGCGATACACCCCAAGAGTCTTGAAAGCACATCAAGACACATCAAAATATCTTTTAGAGTTGAAATTCTAATCTCAAGTCAACAGAAATCATTTAATATTACATTAAACATTCAAACATTCACAATAAAAACCCAAGAAATGTTTTAAGCTGATTACCGAGTCCTTCACAGTGACGAGAGAGTTATCGTTCGTACATCAGATTATAAATAGAAGACACAAGCTCTTAATTCCGGGGTAAACTAATGTGTACTCTCACCAATTAACTGGTGAGAGTACACATTAGTTTACCCCGGAATCAAGTGCCTGTGATAGAAGATCTCAAATGGGTAAGGATGGAATACTGAAGTTATGAAACGAGTGGAATAATGTCCAGGTTTGGCCACAGCGGCTCATATCGTTGCTAACAATTTACCTGTCATCCATGTACTATCTGATAATCACAAGGAACGACACTTTTCTCCTTTCTCGCGCGACCTATTTAAGAATAAACACAGATATTTCGAGCTACATTTCGCGTAGCGTAATAAATTTGGTACCGATGTTTAGCTCAGGCATTCGACTTTGTATGCGTGTCCGAAGTTGACTTACTATAATAACTTTTAGGATCAGGGCCATGTCAGGCACTAGCGTAGGAAAATGGTCAGGCATTCCTTCTATAGGGAATAACAGTCTGGCAGTGTAACTATAGAAACGCATACATGTTGGAGGCATTTATGAACTGTACTAGTTTGATGTAGGAAAACAAATGGATGCTGAACATTTTTGGTCAAATATTGACAGTCTTTTAAGAATAAAATTTAGGAAATCATTAGAAATAGCACGAGTTGACTTTTAATGGGGGCTTTTGTTAACTATAGCTATGACAGACATAGACTTGTATTGCCTGATGGCTTTGTGTCTGTGTAGTCAGCTCCAAGATTGGCATACATGCAACAAAATACGTTATGTAAACATAATACAGTTGATTTTGCCAAATATTGACTATTTTACCTGTAAAACATGATACATCATGTATAAAAATAAACAACTATCTTGTTTGTGTAAGGCATGTCATAAACAAGGAAAGAGTACACTCTAGGTTCACTTGTAGATAGATCACTTATATCATATAGGATATTCCGGTATGAGTAATTTTAGGTAATTTATTAAAGATATTGTATTCCTTCCCAGTTTGATTTTAATTGTCCTGCTCTAATTGGCCATTTTTGTACACTTTGCTGCCTTGAAATTGTTCATGCAACTTATTTAGATAACTTCTCTTGCATTCCCTTTTGTTGAAGTAGCAGGGAATACCAACAGACAAGAGCAGTTTCTTTAAGTCAGCATTTCCTATTGATACTTGTATAAGCCCAATTATAACCTACAATCGACTTTCAATTAAATTTCCATATTAGGCCAAACATTATTGAGTGATAACCATGTTAGTCATATATTGCCCATTCCTTCCATTCAAGTCCACACTGTTCTTCAAACATTGCATCCCATCTCAAGAATCCAAACTGGCATGGGATCATATCTGCATGTTTATGGAAGGCGCACTCCACGTGCTGGTATTGTAGAGAACATGAACTATGTGAAATGAAACAGCCGAATCATAGTAGAAAACAAAATTACATCACTCTTGAGGTCTCCACTACAGACAGAAGTGTGAATTTTAGGGTCTCATTTTTCTATAAGGTATTTTTGGATAATTTAATTGCATTGAAGTTAATACATGTGTTCATGAACTCATCTATATTACATTAATAATATATTGGAGGAAATAAAAATACCACACCTTATGTATATCATTCAGTTATCTCCCTTACACCAGACGTAACATTTCAAGAAATACAATCTCATATTTTCAGTGATTGATTATGAAAATAAAGATTTGTGAAGTATTATATTAGCCCTCAGTCTTGATGCAAATGTAATTTGAAGCAATTTAATAATTTCTCACAGTAAAGTTTGAAAGTTTAAAAACTGATAGAATAGGTTTTGTTTGGTTTAGGTATTTTCTGCATAACTGAAGCAAGTTATTGTAATTTTTTATGTAGAAGAAATATAAACTATATCCATCTATATTATCTAAATTATTCACCTTTTTATAATAGTTGGGAATGAACACCACCTGAAATTTTGGTGCCTGTAAGTGATGTTATAGCACAGGTGCCTTCAGACGGTCCTTGGATCTATGGGGCATTTCCTCCATATATTTGTCCAAGGTGAGGTCATCAAACTTTCACTTCTCATCTTTATCATTGCTGCTTTTGTCTCCCTTAATTCCTTTATCATAAGCTACATATTCCTTTCAGATACACACCTTCCTCCTGTTTTTAACTCCATTTGACTCACTATACCTATTGTTTATCTTTGGCATTTTTCTGTATTTTATTCCCCAAATTTCATTCCAAATTCAACATAACCGCTTTGAAGCTGTTATCTACTATATTTGGTGGCAGATTGGCTTATTGCATCAATTTTATTCACTAGACAAAGGAGGGAAGCTTTCTATTTGTGTTAAACAGAGGATGGGTAGGTAGACCTTTGTATGAGGACTAGGGGTTAGTGACCTTGTGTATCTGCAGACAGTGTAAAATGTTGAAAGCTTATACTTTATAATAAGATTGGGTCATGTCCGCCTGTCTCTGATGTTAAGTTCTGCATCTGCCAAATAAATATAGAGACCTTTATTAAAGGTGAATTATACTTTTTGAAGTAGAAGAGGTACTTACTATTTGGTACATTGACCTTTGCCCTAGTTATTACATAATATACTATAATGTGATTTATCCCATATCACCCATGTTAAGTTCAATAAGTGCTGATAGTGTGCACTCGCCGAAACACACACAGACAACCACACCATAAGCTCGTATTCTAAAGAATGAACAATTACCATTAAATCCATACTCAACCGGAAGTAATAATTGCGATCTTATTCCGGATGTGAGCCCTTATGTCCAGTACAAAATTATGATAGTGTGACATTGGTTGTCTGGTATTTTTTCGAGTGGAGCAGCAGCAGGGCAGGTGAACAGACCACTTGTCTGAATCATGTCCTAATTAAGACAAAATTATGTCAATTAAGACAAAATTTGTCTCAACTATATAGTTTTGTCTGATACATGTTGAACAGACAACTTGTTCGAATCATGCTCAACTCTCAGCTATATCTGACAGACAGCATTCTCTTACATAATTGTGATAAAGCATTTGGTCATTCACCTGCCCTGCTGCTCTTCATTTGACACTCTGTTTTCCATTGATGCAGGGTGAACAGACCACTTTGTACGAGACCTTATTTTACAAAAATAAAGGTTCCTACAAGGGCTGAAAAATAAGGTCAATAACGCTAAACCGAACCTCCTAACTTTTATTATTACCGTATAGTTTGAAAAACGAATAATAAATTGTTTGGGTTAGCTCATTTTTGTTATTTTATTTTTGATTTTTTATTTTTTATGTTATAATGCGTTTAGTTTACTCGCCGGGTCACTCAATTTTTGTCGGACACCCTGCCTGCTGCTCTGCTGCTGTAATTAACCAAAGATTTTATCCAAACCTATACGATATCTAGATCTTGGATCATGTAGATTTATTGTAATAAATCCAAACGGAACAGCTTGTGCTTGAGCAAAAAAGTTTTTAAATTTAATCATATCCATATCTCCTGAACACCAAGTATAATACATATTCTGTAAAGTATAATTATCTACTCCATTAAACACAACCAAAATATTGCAGTTGTCTCTGATCACTTTAGGTATTTGTGTATAACGCTGAGTGACGTATATAACGTCTGTATTCTTGTGTCTACCTCGAGAAAATATTCTAGCTGGATTTGTTTGTCTGTCCAACATAACATCATCGTACACCACTAAATTATTAATAAATCCATCTAGGTCATCTACAGATGGGGCTTCATCAATATCGGTGATAAAATCAACCACATCATTACCGTCTTCATTCAGCAATTTTGCATTTTCATTAAAATCTTTAAGTACTTCGTAACAGTGTTGATCATCTACAGATGGTGCTACTAAATACAGTTTACTCCATTTCAACCACCGCATTATTAAATTTAATAATAGTTGTGTTTTACCCGATCCAGATGGACCTATTATAATCATCCTTATCGAATTTGGTAATGCTGGATGATGTTTCACTGGCTCCTGTTTTCGTGTCGCCGAAAAGTCAATTATATCCATATAATAAATAATATGAGTCTATATTGTGTTCGATGTAGAGCATCTACACCCACTGCTGAATTAACTACAATAACAACGAAAAATAAACGACGTGCTCTGACGGGCAAATGTGTAAAATGTGGCACGAAGAAATACAAATTTGTTAAAACAAAGACAGGTGGAGATATAGCCGCTTTATTAGGAAAATTACCAGGAACTCCGTGGGCTAAATACCCCGGTGAGAAACACTTACCTGGATATAATTATTGCGGTCCCGGAACTCGACTTGATATCCGACTTGATAATCAAGATCAACCAAGACCAGGAGAGCATCCAGTAAATAATATTGATAAAGCGTGTCATGTTCATGACGTTGCGTATAAAAGTAAAGATTTACAACAAAGGCATCTCGCAGATGTAAAATTGATTCATGCATTAAATTCTATACCTAATAAATCTGTCAGAGATAAATTAGCTAGTTTTCTAGTAAAATCTGCCATGAAAAGTAAAATAATGTTAGGGGCTGGTAATTAATTATATAAATATTATAATGGAATCCATTTATTATAGCCCAAGAGGATATAGGAGAGGTAGATCAGCTATTAGTAAATTATCTGAAGCAGCAAAAGTCTCACGTTCTGTTGCTGCAGCGTGGTTAGCACGACAGGCAATATGGCAAATTTATCTACCACCACCTAAAAATATTCAATATGCACATTTTGATGTCAGCGTCCCTAATGAGGTTCATCAAGCAGATATTTTATTTTTACCACACGATACCATTAAAATTGGTAAACGTCAATCACGCACATACAAATACGCATTAACTGTCGTTGACGTTGCAAGTAGATATAAAGAAGCTGAACCATTATCAACAAAGACAGCGTCTGAAGTTACATCTGCGTTTGAACGAATTTATCAGCGAGGACCTTTGCGATGGCCACAGTTATTACAGGTTGATCCTGGCAAAGAATTTCATGGAGTAGTATCATCGTTGATGAAGAAATATAACGTTAAAATCAGACGAGGACATACTGAAATTCATCGTGATCAGGCAATCGTTGAACGATTTAATCGAACACTTGCCGAGCGGTTATTTGGATACCAATACGCAAAAGAGATATCTACTGACTTTAAATCCGGTGAGAGATCTCATGAATGGGTTGCAAGGTTACCAAATGTGATAGCTGCATTAATTAACGAAATTACTCGTTCAACTTCCATGAAATCTTCTATTGCGATCACAAAAAAATATATACCCCGTAGCGATCACAGACAACAACCTCAACCAGTATTAGGTAATGTAACTGTAAGATATTTATACGAACCTGGAGAACTTGAAGGTGGTAAAAAAAGAGCAACTGATCCTATATGGAGCGTGACTACACATACAATTTCTAGTGTAGTTAGATCTACCGGTAGACCTCCAATCTACAGATTAAATTCTACCGCCCCTCAACGTGGATTTGTACGTGAACAATTACAGGTAATCCCTGAAGACACACAATTACCACCACATACAATTACATAACC
This sequence comes from Megalonaias nervosa, assembly GCA_016617855.1. Lineage (NCBI taxonomy): Eukaryota > Metazoa > Mollusca > Bivalvia > Unionida > Unionidae > Megalonaias > Megalonaias nervosa. Next base: position 33,406 of record JAECUM010004814.1, on the reverse strand, counting down.
AGAACCTCTACGTCGATTACATTCAAGACAGGTCAGCATCACATTATCACGTGTATGACCAAGATCACTATTAATTCTGTCTACGGTAAATTGTCTTGGATTATTATTCGAATATTGCCATAACATATTACAGTTACAACTTGCACAATTATTATTCTGTTGTGTTTTTAGTTTTATAATAAATTCAGTATCAATATCAAAATCACGTTTATTTTTTTTTATCACACCGTTTATAACCAGATAGTTTTTTTCTTATTACGTCATTATTAACAGTCTGATCATTATTTTCTGTAAAATTCATAATAACCCTATGTAGTTGAGATATTCTTCTGACTCTAGAAACTGCGAGATAGAGTAAATTCGACCATTCAATCCGATCATCTATAATCCAGATATTTGTATCAGAAATAGTTAACCCCTGTGATGAGTGAATAGTTATAGCATATCCTAACGTCCACGGTGATTTATTCATATTCACCGCATTCTCAACGACATTAATATCGACTAAAATATTATCATTCAAGACGAGATTCTGTATTCCACCACCAGGAATTTCAACATCAATATTCTGTCGTCGAGTATCTGCTGGGCGATAACACAAAGGTACAGGTAGATCTGGAAACTTTTCTTTATGTAACAGAAATAATTTATCCTGTAGTTCATCACGAACTATCTTTCTACTTGCAACTATTAAATCAGCGGGATTCCAGAAATTTAGAAGATCATTCATAGTTGTCTCTGGAATTACTCCTCGCATTATTTCACATTGTACTCTGTCTGGTTGTAGTCTGATTAATCTTTTAAATTCCTTCAGCGGTTCATCAATAGCTCTATGGTCATCATTTATTTCCTCGTAATAATCTACGTTATTCTTCAGCCATTCATGTAGAGACTGTCCAATAAAAGGTGGTGGTTGACCATGATCACCGCACATTATTATAGCAATATTCTTTGTCAATAGCCAATCAAGAAATGTTTTTAATATTTCTAAAGACACCGTGCATATCTCGTCCCATATAATATATTTAGGTATATATTTCTCACCCATTCGTTCAGGAGTCCATGTGTCTCCACACCATCTAAAGAAACTATGATATGTACACGATTTTACTCCTCGCTCTTTTATTTCTCTGGCTAATTTATGTGTCGGTGTCAAAACAATTATATCTGAATTATTATTCATGAATAATTTAATCACACGAGTTGTTTTACCTGAACCACCGCATCCGTTAAGATAGATGGATTTATGTCTAGCTACAGGATCGTATACAGATGGTGCTGATGATTTTGATATTTGAATATTATTTTTGTGATATATTTCCTTAATTTCAACGTCGGCAGATTCAGAATAGCAAAGTATATTTTCTTGTTTTATTCTCCATGACCCCCATTCACCATTACCAAGTAGCGGTTTTAACAAATCCGTATATTTTTTATTTATATAAAACGAATCCGTTGCTACTCTGACAGCATCACGAGGAAATTTATTTATCATAGATAGTAGATTTATAGAAACATATGCCAACATAGAGGATCTTAAATGAGTAAATTGTGGTGAGTCACCATCAAGATAACTCACAATTGTACCTAGTTTGGTTCCGTCTGACAAATAAGCATTACTCCGATTTATAAATGTGTTTTTTTCCGTTGTATCAGCTATTATAAAATCGAGTTCAGCATCGTCCATAATCAATCTTGTACAGTGTCTTTTATGATCATAGGCTCCTCCTTGAGTAAATTTACCAATTATCTTTCTACCAAGATCTTTTGCAAGTTTCTCATCATGCTCGTCTCTGCATTTACGTATATTATTAGTAATTTTAATAATATCATCTTCATTAAGATTAGGGAATTCTTTCCTGGCATCATCAATATTAAATCTATTTGGTTCTGGTAACCAAACTTGCTTCTGTGGACTATACGATATAATTGCCTCACTCACCTGTAAAGATATTAAAATTCCAACATCAAGCATATATCGCAATAGTACGATTGGAACCGAACATTTTTCTGAAAAATGTCTTCCAAACCAAACATAAGTAATCGGATGGAGATTTTCTGCAAATTCGAATGATTCTACATGAGCAAATCCGGTTAAATCAAACTCTGGTAAATGTCGGTTTATCGCAACCCTGGTCATCTCGTGTGATGGATGTCCGAATTTCTTAAAGTATTCAGAACATTCTCCGTATCCAAGAAAACTTCCAGGATAACACGCTACCATATCGACGGGTATAACGTCATTACACTTATATTTAGTATTCCATAATCCTCCGTGTCCATATTCTACGCAACTTTTCTGGACATCTTCAATAAATTCCGATCGTGTTGGTTTCCATAAATTTTTCTCCTGAGCGAAATGAGCCGCTACAGATGGAACTGTAAAACAATTATTTAATAATTGTCTAACTTTGACATCGTCTGAAGTATATTTTAGCGCAAGATTTTCCATTTCTACATTAAGAGATTCTGTACGGTAAATATCACCATTAGGTCGTACAAATTGATCGTAATGATCATATTCTGAACTTTGAAATAACCAAACGGACACAGGGTCACTTTTACTGATATTTTTGATAAAATCAAATATATGACCATCATAAAATTTAACCGCTCTATCTCGTGGAAATATTGTTACTGCTGAGGTCCACGCATGCGAATTATGATCAATAATATCTATTGGAGCTCCTCTTGATTCATATTTTGGTTTATATAAAATCTCTCCTGTCAGCGTTTTTACTGTTATTGGGAATTTTAATTTCTTTTCTAGTTCAGCAACATCTTTAATAGATGCTCCAGTATCTTTAACTGATTCTGCCCACGTGTTTATTTTTTTACGTCGTAAATCTGTTAAACCATTACCACGTATCGCGTTTGTAAAATGTTCTGTAACTCGTTCAGCTACACAGTTTATTCTTGGCTCTGACAGTTTCATAGGCTTTAGATCCCCGACGTCAGGTTTATTATTCAGCGGATATATCGCATATACGACTGCAGTCACAGGGTATACTCGTTCATAATATACCTTATCAACACCGGTTAGTATTCCGGGCTTAGATTTATTATTTAAGAGAACAATATTATTTCCTGATTGTATGCGTACTGGATCGCGCTTGTCACGAATAATCCAAATATCTTCTTCTGTATTTACAATAAATTTTATTAAAATAAAATATTTTTGATCATCAAGGTGATTAATAATTACTTTTCCTCGTTTGTCATTCATCATATTAGTAACATTTCCAACTCTGAATGTTGACCATACATGAGCAGCGCCATCGTCACGAAATTCATTTTTTGCTTCACGAATACGTTCGGTTATATCCTCATTTGTTAAAGCTAGATCTTGCATCAAAGTACTAAATTTATATTCTGATAGTCTGTCAAGATCAAATCTGGATATCTGAGGTTCAATTGCCGATAATTCCTCCATATAATTAAAACAAATATTTAAATTAAAATTTTAGTATATATATAATGTTTGAAACAAAAAACAAATGTGCTTGGCTCAGAATTGGATATACTTCTCCTTGTAATAAATCGTGCGTGAATGAATATTGCGGATATCATGCACAAAGTATCAAAAATGGAAGTACAGGACCAATACCGTGTATTCAATGTGGTGTTGGAGTCAGAGGAAAAACTCAATTGTGTCTAAAATGTGGCGGAAAAAAATACAGGGAACTAAAACGATATTATGACAAAAAAAATAATACATTGTCAGGTAAATCTCCTATAAAAACCGTAGAAGATTATCTGGTTAGATTTCAAAACAATGATTTAGACAAATAATATTATTATATAAATGGAGCAAAACGAATTTGTGGCGCATCCCATAATAAAAAATTATGAAGCATCCCGAGATGGTGTAATTAGAAACTGTAAATCAAAAAACCCAGTCGGTAGTCTTAATAATAAAGGTTATTTTATATTTCGTGCTGGAAATAAATGTTATCTCTCACATAAATTCATATTCGAGTGTCATTTTGGATTGATCAAAGATGGACTTGTAGTTGATCACATTGATGGAGATCCCAAAAATAATAGGTTATCTAACCTACAGGCTATTACACCTAGTCAGAATGCTGCACGTGGAAATACAGGAAGGTGTAAATTATTCGGAAAGAGAGCTATTAAATCCATGAATACAGAAACAGACCAAGAAATAACTTTCCCATCAATGTATGCGGCTGCAAAACATTTTAGTATACATTCACAATCAGTACGTGATGTTGCAGATACTATTACTAGATCAGCATTTTCGAAAACATATAATCAGCGGATAATATTTGAATATGTTATCTAACTCTGTACTCTTAATAAATAAATTGTATATAGTTCGATTTTATATTTTCCCAGGGCTACTTTCCCCGTCGCTACTCTCAGTGTCACTCTCACTTTTGACAGAATCAAATAACATAATCTTTCTTAATTGCATTACACGATTATCTACAATCTTCTTTTTCTCGTATTCACGAGATAGTTCGGATCTGATATTTTCGATCGAACGTGCAAGAGGCGCAAATAGCTTTACCTGTTTTTCATTTACCACCGCCAAGGATTCTAAAATAGACTGATAAATTGATTTTACAAATTTATAATTGAATGGTAATGTGTACTTATTGTCAATTTTTCTTTGTTTTAATATTTCATAATTACATAATATTTTTTCAGGATCGAGATTATCAGATAGATTTATTCCCGTATGTTTTAATTTTTTAATAGCAGAAATAATATCATTAATGTTTTCTTGGTTCATTATATAATAATTATTTCTTTAAAATAAAAAATAATATCAGTCTCTGAATAATTATTTAAACAAATGTAGTCCCCATAACCCCATGTGAACCTCTAAGTTGCCATATGACATCTTAGCAGGATCAGAAGGTCAGGGGACTGTTTTTTGAGGATGATTGTATGCTTATGAATATATACAAATGGTGATGATTATATACAGATGATTATGATTGTATGATTATATACAGATGGTGATGATTTTGATTTTTGCAGACGGCACAAACATAAACTTATCCTAATGACATATGATTGTATGAACATGAATATATACAAATGGTGATGACGGGGGAATCTTGTCTACGTCCAACAGATTTTGTACACTCTCCCCCCATACAAAACCCCGGGAGTGTAAAAGGTACACCCCTCAAGGGTGTATGATAGGAGAGTGTATTTTGTCTGTTGTGGATATCGAGGAAATTCTCCGGGTTCCCCCAATTAAATAGCATCAGTCGCCAAATGCAAGATAATATCTTTAGCATTTTTGGAGACTCGAACACACGAGAGTCTGCACAACTTCGATCTACGTCCAACCGTCTTACCACTTCGGCCATCGCTCTCTTATCAATAATACAGTTAAATTTAAGTATATATAAAATATTTGTGCTGTCTCACAGAACTTGTATTACTAATAGAATGTAGAACTGTACTTCAGTTTTTCAAAATTCATAAAATAATTTGCACGTATAAGTTATAGTTCGTTAATGTAACAGACAGATGGACTAATACGCTATACACGTATATACAACTGGGTTTGTACAGGTAACGACGTAGTAGTAAGGGAAATAATCGCTCAATTTACTCCGCAGAGAGAGATAGCCGAGTTATCTCGCTTTATTATATATACAATTGCTTTAATCATAGAAATTGATTATTATTCATGTATTTACTAATCAGCCCCTGATTATTTTTTTGCTCCTGATTATTTAATCGGACGTTCTACGAGCGTATATACAAATTAATATTAAGAGATTCTTGTCTTAGATCCAAAATGTTTCCTGCCTGGTCGGTGAGTTTGAAATTTATTCTTGTCAGAAATGGATTATGTACACGTAGATAAACTGGATTAATTGGCTCAGATACAATTAACCACCCGGGCGGATCTTTAGGACTAAATGCATATAGTATATACCCCTGTTGGGCCTGGTTAGATTTTGAAAGATCTACTTGATAACTGTCATCAATTACGTCACATACTAAATTGACCGCGATCGTAGATGTTATATTAACAATACCAGGTGAGATATGGCGACCTCCACCATGTGGATCATTATTATATCTGAGAACTGTTGGTGTAGGTATTAATTTTTTCCATGAATCACATATTCTTTTAAAGTGTTCATCAATAAGATCATTAACGGACTTCTTTAGCTCTTCAGAGTTAAATCCAGGAATTACAAATGTTGGTAGCTGTTCTCGCGTAATTCCGAAATGTTTTAGAAATACTGTTGTGAACAGCATATTTAGTCTAACATTCTGATGTAGTGGACCGTCTTCATTAACTATATACGACGGTCTATAGCGTCTATCTGCTATGTTCACTAATCTTTTTTCTCTGTTAACAATAATATCATTCATGAACTCTAGGTCTGAAGCAACTTGATTCAAATGTTGTATTGCTTCAATTATTTGATTTTTTAAATCTTCGTTGTAGGAAGTGCTAATGCTGGAAAATAAATTTCTTAGATCATTAAGTACACGTCCGTGTTCAGATTTAATTGTACTAGCATATGAATTTATTTCATCAACCTCAAGTACTATTATTTTACCTTTTTTACCATCAACTATTTTTGTAAAATGGGTTTCTGTTTTATCTATATAATGTATAACTCCATCACCAAAATATCGTCGCCATGGGTAAGCATTTTTTTCTGTTCGATATTCTGGAAATTTTATAAATTTTTCAACATCTACGACGAAATCAGATCGTTGTGGTTCTGGTGGTCCTTGATAAACCGGTGGTTCTTCAGGCCATCCTAATACTGATCTAATCGAACTTTGATAAATATCTACGGAGTAATCAGGGGAATTTATTTCAATCACCGCAGATAGTGTTGGTTCGTAGACAGTAATTGCTATTTTGGATTCTTTTCCTGTAATAGATTTAATTCTGCGCTGAAACTCATCATTAATCTGCTCTATTTGATAACTGCCCGTTGGAATAGCAACTACTTGCCAATCAGGAGTTCCATCTGGTTTATTATTATTAGCGAATACTAATGAATTATTTGGCTGTAGTCCACCAAATGGTTTTGATCTAATATTTGGCCAGCTATAATAAACCCGTAACTGTGCTAATGCTATCTCTTTTGCAGGAATTGATGTTGGAAAATTGACACTAAACTCAGGATTGGTCGAACTTAACGATATCATAGTAGTTTTTGACGGAGTTGTATTAGTGACGATCTGCTGAAGTAACTCCCTGTCTGTCATTATTATTATTGTTGTTATTTAATTCATTAAAATCATTAGCGATCACCATAAAAGCGTCATCATAGGTTTTCATCATCATCGCAAATTCAGTATCGGATATTTCACCATCACTAACACACGACGAAACGTACAAAGATAGTTTAGAACATGCATCTGCAACTGTATGTAATTTAATCATATAATCGTGCAATTTAGCATTTGTACAGGTATCTATCTTTTTGGCTATAATACCGAGAACTCCAGCAATAGTCGTTGATGCTGAAACAATGATAGTTATAACAGTAGGTGCTGTCATCGTCAATGTTGATAATAATAATCCTGTTCCAGCAATAACAGCAGAAACCGAGTAAACAACTACATCAATAACAACTATACGCCTTTGGTATTTTTTTATTTTCGTGTTATAATAGTCGATAAAATTATTTAGTTTAGTCAGACGCTCACATACTTGATTGCATCTGTAACGTTGAACGTCGATGCGAGACTGAGGTTGATCCATTATAATTATCTAGGTAACTAATTGGGGAGTTTCACACACAAATTCCAGATACCACCAATAAGGCGCTGAGGTTATTGTTTGATTATCTGCTCTCAGTAGAAATGTTTCTTCAACATCTTTATTTAACACTATAGATACAACTCCAGATAAAACATCAGTTGAATGACGCCATAGATATTTACCAAATATAATAAATCTTTCACCACTAAATACGGACAGCCTGTAAACACCAGTGACTTCTGCGGTATATTTGATAGTGTTATTTTGTGGTGTCCATGTTGATGATCCTGATGCTACTGTGTACACGATATTTTTAATTTGTCCGTGTGGAATTTTAATCAGATTAGTTTTTTGAACAATACTAGGTATTCCACTGACAATATCATTGAGTTTCGTGTTAACGTCGGAGAGTTTTATGTCAACGGTTGGTGGATCACCAAAAAAATCTTTAATGGATTTGTTTACATTTCTACGAAAATTTAAGAACGTTTCTACATGTCTAGAAAAAGTAGTACTAAGTATAGTCATTTCATTATTGATTGTAACTAGCGAAGTTGAAATAGGAATTTCCTTATCATCGACATACTTTTTCGTAACAGCATCAAAATCATATTCTGGTGTTCTAAGATTATTAATGCCATTATTATTCATATTAAGAAATGCACGCATTATGCCACCGTTGACCAATACGTACTTAGATTCTTGATCGTCGACATATTTCTTTGTTGCGGCGTCTGTATCTGCGGTTGGGTTTCCAAGGTCTATAATTTTATTTTGATTCATAATAATGTTACCTGTAAATGAATCACCAGCTTTCTTAATATAATCGCTGACTGACGTACCGGAATCTTGTATTTTACCCTGATCAGTAAAAGTAACTATATTATTAACAACCGCATTAGGAACTCGTATAAGTACATCTGGTAGTTGTATATTACTAGTTTTTAATCGTCCTTCCTTATCCTGAAAAACAACTACTTCGTTTTGATCCACACTGGTTATGTTTAATAAATCATCAATCTCATTTCTGAGCTGATCGAGAGTTGCGTATTTAGATAAATCAGCTTGCTGATGACCTTTACCACGAGAAGATCTTCCATAAATATCTACCATTATATTTACTAATGTCTGTTTAAATGTGACGTCGTAGTATATTCATGTACAACTTTGTGGGGTGGTTTTGTTGATTTTGATACAGCATCAAGTACGTTAAGTACTTCTCGACCACATATTGGTGGATCGGTTAATGTTTGTGTAGGTAATGTTGAATACCATATTGGAGTACTTTGATAGCCGCTAATATACTTTAAGAATTCTTTTGGTGGAGCTAGTCCATATGAATCAAAATAAATAATTCCACGTGGATCAATTGCATAAGCGACCCAATGCGTGCCTGGGCCAGAGTTTTCATCGAGATTAATAATACCGGTTTCAATGTTATTTGGTTGTTTTGGTAATTGATCACGCATGAAAACACCTCTAAAATTTTTTATTTTTAATTTTTTAGCAGCATCTAATAAATCAAAATTGGACATAGGAGATATCAGTAAACTGTCCCTGGTAATCTTAGGCCTTTTCCGTACCATGAATGTGGAGTCCCTGGTAATCTTAGACCCCTTCCCTTTTTTTTGATTCCCTTTCCTGTTGCTTTCTTTAATGCCATTCCAGCAGCGGTTCCAACAGCGCCTAATGCAGCTGCTTTTGCAACAGCTGGAGCTGCAGCAGCTATTAATGCTGGTATTAGCAGCAAGAAGTGGAAATATACCACCCGTCTTAATAATATCTTTAATGGCACCCGCAGAAAGATTAAGTTTTATACCTTTATTTGATTTTTGGCTTCATTGAAATGCCCGAGCTGACGTTCTGTAAGAGATAATTTATTTGAACCGCTCATCTGATCTTTCTTTAGCGATATTTTTAATCCACAGTTATTTTTTGATGCTGATTGTATCCTTTTAATCTGACCAGGAGTCAGACTAACACTAACGTGATTATACGACATTATAATATTCATAAACGATCTAATTACATGTTTTCTACTGGCGCATCAACTACTCGCATTCGTCCACCAGCACCTTCAAGTAACATCGATTTATCGCTGAGTATGACAGCAATTGCTCTGTAATTGACAATAGCTAATGGTCGTGTCACACGAGCTCGAAAATGTATATCGACTACTGACTGTCTGGCTAAATCTAAATGTTCGAGCGAAAAGTAATAAATCGGATATAAGGTTGTAAAATCCAATTGTGATATTTGTAAACCAGTATCAATATTTTGATCACGACCCATGAACGTCATTAGACGGTGATATGCACGTGCTACATGATTTTGTTCAAAATTCAGTAAAATATCCTCAGATGGTTCTTGATGTCCATTTATCCTCAACGAAACCTCGGAAACACCAAGATTGTCAAATATCATAATACTACGTGTTTGATCATTCACCCGTGCAGTATCTTGAAATGCAATAAATATATGTCGTGGTGCAGAAACACCTTGCTGAGAAGCTATTTGCATGTAAATAAACCATTAATATTACTCTGGATAGCATCTGTGGTCATTGTTAACCACGATAATGCTGATTTACCACCTTGATTCATAAAAGAAAGTAGATGTTCTTCTTTAGGTATTGTTGGAGTCATCACCGGCATCCATAATGAAAGTTTTGTCAGAATTACTCTACCAACATCACCAGCGAGTCGCCAGATTGCATCATCGTCGGTTGCTTTTCGTACAAGTACAACTGTATGCTTAGCTCCGAAAATGACTTTTCTGACATTTCTACAAAATCCAAATATATGTGATAGTGGAATCGCACATGAAAATGCTCTTCTTCCACCACGCAACATTGCTCGACGTGATCTAAATCCTAAATTAAAATCTGGATCTACATGAATAATCATACTTTGTACATCCACATCGGCGTTTCTAGCAAAATTTCTTGGTCGTCCTATTTCATATTGTCGATACTCTGGAGAATCAGTTGTATCCTTTGCAAACATCATTGACGGGCCAGCCGATCTTGAATAATCGTCGCTGTATCTTGCAAGGCCTAATATCGTTGTAGCAACATCAACGTCCTTCTGAATTGATTCAATATTTTTACCATCAATCATGTACGTAGCGCTATCAAATAACGCCATAATACCATTATTAACAAAACCGACACTAACATCGTCTCCATATGCTACTGGTGCTGCAGGAGCAGCGTTATTTAAAATTTCACCTTCTACTTCAATAAAAGCCTCAGCGGGTAAGAAATACCTACTTGTATCCTGAACTTGTAGTTCAATTCGTCCACGCTGATCTGGAATTCGAGCGTCATAAGAATAATATTGATAATCACGCATAGACTCATCTTTAAGTACTGGTGCGTCCATGTCAAATGCGGGATCAGATATTCGCTTGAACATCTTTATTATAATTATTATCGTCTAAAACGAAGACCACTTCGGGAAGTGAGACCACTTCCTGCTATCAGACTAGCGGTTATATTTTTTTCTTTTTCTGACATTGGTACATCAGCCAACTCTGATAGTTTTTGATTAGCAACTTGATTTATTATTTTACTGACATTTGCAGGCATTACTTCAGTACTAGGTAATTTTACTGGTTGAGGTTTTCGTCGTATTAATCGTGCTAGTCTATCTTTAATCGCTGAAAATGCTTTACTAGCAACATTACCCATAGCACCAATACCTTTTTCACGAACAACATCAATAGCTTTCATTCCCAGTTGTTTTGCGATCGGTATTGCTTTTGGGGCTATCCTTCTAAATATACCCTGAACAACATCACCTAGTCCATCTCCGTAGGTTGTTTTGTATACTGGTAATCGTGAGTTTATTACCCTGACCATAGTTGGTCCACGTTGAGTACTATGTACGATCATTTTATTATAGTAATTGTATTTAATTACGTACTTAGTCACTGTAGTAGTCATCGGCAATTTCATTAATAAGAGACTGATAAACATCAACGTCCATGATACCGCCTGTAAATAACCGTCTGCAAATATCAGCCGCCTCATTAATTATTTCTGGAGAATTATTACCAGCTCGTTTTCCTCCGATGAGAATCTCCAGACGTTCAACGTCAGAGATAACATTATTTGGACATAGAGTAAAATCACCTCCAGTAGAGAGACCACTTCCAGTAGAAGGTTCTTTTAAACCTGAATTCAGTTTTTCTTCATATTCTGATAATTCTGTTATTTTTTCTTGTAAAAGTCCTCTATAATAATCTTGTTTTCTTCTTGATATTTGCTTCATCAGTTCCTGTTTATATTCTCTCACGTCCTCCAGATGTTTTATTATTTCTTCCTTATCAGATCTATTAAGTAATTCTTTAAGGAATTCTAGTCTTTCTGCTTTTTCTTCCTTTTTCCTCTTTTCATAACGTTCAAATCCCCCCGGTTGAGAACCAATTCCCATTGGTATTCCTATGCCCGGTTGAGTTAATATTGATCGTGATGGTGGTGGTGGTGATGGTGATGATTGTTCTTCTTCTAGAATTTTCCGTGAGGCTGGCGACCAATATTTTGATTCTTTTCTTTCTTGTATTCTTTTTGCTGCTCCCCTTGTCATTGGTGGTGATGATCTTAATGGTGGTGGTAATGATAATGATGGTTGTAATTCCAATGTTGTTTCAGGAGCAGGCTGTAATTCCAATGTTGTTTCAGGAACAGGCTGTAATTCCGATGTTGTTTCAGGAGCAGGTTGTAATTCCGATGTTGTTTCAGGAGCTGGTTTTTTTCTTTTTATATATTTTCGTTTTGGTCTTGCTGCTGCTACTTCTCTTGCTTTTCTCTTCTCTACTTTCGCCTGTATCTTGATTTCTTTCTCCTTTCTATCTTTTTCTTCCTGCATTTTAGCTAAAATATTAATTTTATATATATAATCGCGATATTTTGGATCATCAGATTTAACTTTTTCAAAATTCGTGTTTATGCGATATATTGCTTTATACCACTGATCACGGGTTCTAATATCTTTAACGTTTTCAGGTTTCATTAATGTTTCTCTCCGACTAAAACCAGTAAAAGCAAGCACAGCTAATAGATTTGCGTCATCAATCCCCCTAATTGTTTTAACAGCATCTACAGTAAATTTATCTACCAATTCAGCAGTAGTACTAATTACAACATTATATTGTGGAGCTGATGCTTCAGCGACTACAGGTATTGGTTGAGCAGCAGCTATATCAGCTGGAAGTCCACGTAAAATTCTTTTTGTCTGTTTTGTTCTCTCCGCTATTTTTTCAGTTGCCTCAGCGGTTTTCTCCAAAGCAGGAAGAAGAGGTTTAGTTGTCTCTGTAATTGGTTTAAATAATTGTTTTGTATCCTCTTCAAATTCAACATGAGATTCTTGTCGTTCTTGTAATTGTTGCTTGACAGCATCACGAACAGGTAAATATTTTCTAATTGCTTCTAGTCGCTCTCGTGCTAATCTAGCTGAATGAGGTTCGCCAATGACGACCATTATTAATAATATTTATACTGATTATTTAATTACAGCAGCAGGCAGGGTGAATGACAAAAATTGAGTGACCCGGCGAGTAAACTAAACGCATTATAACATAAAAAATAAAAAATCAAAAATAAAATAACAAAAATGAGCTAACCCAAACAATTTATTATTCGTTTTTCAAACTATACGGTAATAATAAAAGTTAGGAGGTTCGGTTTAGCGTTATTGACCTTATTTTTCAGCCCTTGTAGGAACCTTTATTTTTGCAAAATAAGGTCTCAGCCAAGTGGTCTGTTCACCCTGCATCAATGGAAAACAGAGAGTCAAATGAAGAGCAGCAGGGCAGGTGAATGACCAAATGCTTTATCACAATTATGTAAGAGAATGATGTCTGTCAGATATAGCTGAGAGTTGAGCATGATTCGAACAAGTTGTCTGTTCAACATGTATCAGACAAAACTATATAGTTGAGACAAATTTTGTCTTAATTGACATAATTTTGTCTTAATTAGGACATGATTCAGACAAGTGGCCTGTTCAACTGCCCTGCTGCTGGAGCTGTCCATTTGAGAGGCCTGAAAGTCTTTTTTTTTTCCCGAAAATTAACATAATTATTTCTCACTGATCATATATTATAAAGCAAGAGTTGTGCAGTCTTCAACGATACTTATTATTTGCAACCTGCCAAAATATTTCAGATAAAAAGATTTCTCAGCAGCAATCATAATATAAAGTAACTTCTACGTTGTCAAACGTTTGAAGAAAATAGCGAACAAGCGTTGTATGTCCTTTCGCCTACCACTGTAAAATCGAAACAAAACGAACTGACTAGGAAAATAGATTCCACCAGTTCGAAAGTTCAGCTATTGAACGAAGGCCTTGATTTTTAGATTCCCATGTCGCATACATTTCACATTAGTGTCATAAGAGTGGGTTAATTACGAACTCTCTCTCTCTCCATTTTCTTTACAAATTGATTTTTGAGAGAGAGAGAGAGAGAGAGAGAGAGAGAGAGAGAGAGAGAGAGAGAGAGAGAGAGAGGGAGAGAGAGAGAGAGAGAGAAGCAGAGCAAACAGAAGAACGATATATGCAAGAGGAGTATTGTCTCTTACTTTTCTTAAAAAGAAAATAAAGAAAACCAAAACAAAACAAAATAAGAATTAAAAAAATTCTCCTTGGCAAGGAAAGGAATAAGTCTCTTGTAATATTTGTTTCACTGATGTATTGTTACATTGATGCAGAACCTTGATCTATTGGAGTATTACATGCGATATATTTCTGCTATTATTAGCACACGATTAATGATTGGACTGGATTGAACATCTGTAGACGTCACTGTCCTGTGCCATAAAGTATGGTATCCGCACACGGAGCTAGGTGACGTATGATCATAAATATATGGTCCTCGCATACAGAACCAGCAACAGGGAGGGTGAACAGACCACAATGACGAAAGTCTCATTTGTGAAATCAACACTTCTATCAAAAATGACATACAAGGTCAGAAAGATAAGCCATGGCTTCTAAAATGTCATGTGGCCACCATTTACTTACTTCGACGTACTTTAGCTGGCAAAAGTATTCCTAATTATTCTAAACTTGTGTTTGCATGATTTTTGTTTTGCACTAAACAACCCTACAGGCTCTTTAATGGACAAGGCTATGATTAAGTTTGATTTATAAATATTTATATTGGAAATACTTGTCCATTGCACATTATTATGCCCAACAAAATACTTTTTCTTTCCACCAGGCTATTTAGGATATTAATACTATCAATAAGTGATATCTTTCCTCGACTTACTACATAGTTACAAGATGCTATAAATTCTTATCAACAAAATATTTCCCCGTTTCCAACGAACCGACTTGTCTCAGGTAATATATCTGGCCCGATATTTGTTTCACTACAACTGTAAGTAAATGAAAGCTAACAAGCGTGCTAATGTGAAAATATAAAATACATAGAATAGAAACTCTCTCTTAAAATTTCAATAATACTTCTTAATAATATTCTTTGCTCGTAAGGATGATTGTTATGCCTATTACAAATCCCGGATGATGCGCCCACTTTGTCACTTTCCACCCTGTGGAATTATTACTATCGACGGAAAATAATTGACAATTAAAAGATTAAATAGCTCCAAGCCCCCAGTCGCAAGTACTAAAAATAATAAGGTGAAAGGAGAAAACGTTAATAAACTATATCACGGTATTCAACAATTACAGGACAAGTTTTCAATGCAATTGCTTCCAATCAACACAAGACATATTCAAATTGCTAGTTAACTAATCACGCGAAATTAAAGGTGAGAGTGTTTCCGTCCAATGTCCCTTCTATGTTACTCATTTGGAACTTCAGCCTTGTCAGTACTTCTGGTACCCGTGTTTCCGTTCTCCCGCCCTGCTCCTTGGCACTACTGCCTATTCTCCTGGCCATGCGCCTTCGTACAACTGCCTGTTCTCACGTTCTATCCACGCCTTCTTCTGTCTCTACTCTTCTAGTGGCTCCTTATCCCACCCGGAAAGCTTCCGCAGAAGCCCCCCTGCGGGTCCGGGGTTGTAGAATTGGTCCGCCGTGCCTCGCTACGTGTCGTAAGAGGCGACTAAGTAGAGGCAACCTGTTTGCAGTGGGTTGCGACCCGTGTCGGAGGAGGAAAGGATCCTGGTAGTTGAGCAGAGGCTTTCCGATGCAATACACTACTTTGGCCTCTACTTCTTCTAGACGGGTGGTCGGGATGAGCCCGGTCTCGACAAATCGGCTGGTCACGCCGAGCCCTAGGAGGTCTTTACTTACTCGCTCACTATCTTTATCCTTCTCGTTGTATCTCTCTTGATACCACCGTTGCCCCTACATTCTATCCCTTTAACTTTCCATTTTCCAAGTCTTAGAAGACTTCCTAGAAGGTGGTGGCTCAACGGGTCAATTGGGAGGTAATTTTACCGACTGAGTATGTCTTATGGGATGAATCAGGAGGTGAATTTACCTGCAGAGTGTAACATCTGTGTATCCCTTGCACTTGAAAAGTGTCCCCTTGTTGGGCTCCTTGGTGGGCGGGGAGCACGGGTGCTGAATTTTAAATCCACCAACATGGATATTTAAAAAAAAAATCAACTCAAACGTACTGGATCTGACTCAGATGACGAACCATGTGGTGTGGAATCATTTCCACGCTTCATGCTTATACAATCTACAGACGAAACAAAACGGCTAGCCTCATTGTCTCCGTTTGTTATTGAAAAACAATTACGGGTATAATTGGTACACCAAAAAGTGTAAAGAAGTTGAAATCGGGCTGTCTACTTGTTGAATGTGAGCGACGGGGTCAGACCGAGAATATCCGGAAAATGAAGACTTTTTTCGATATTCCGGTGACCTCATTCGCTCACACAACACTCAACTCGTCCAAAGGCGTGATTCGATGTCGGGACTTGGCCGGAGTAAGCGACAAAGATATCATCGAAGGGATGAAAAACGAAGGTGTCAGTGCAGTTCGCAGAATAAGAATTAAATGTAATAACAATCTGCAGGACACCAACACATTCGTACTCACCTTCAACAAGCCAACAGTACCTAGAGTGGTCAAGGTTGGCTTTTTGCAAGTGAAGGTTGAGATCTACATACCTAACCCCCTTCGATGCTATAAATGTCAAAAATATGGCCATCACGAAGATCGTTGCTCAAAAAGCCAGATATGTGGCCGATGCGGCGACCATTCTCACCAGGAAGCTGAGTGTAGAGCAACTCCGCATTGTGTCAACTGTGGAAAAGAGCACCACGCCAATTCCAAGGATTGTGATACCTGGAAACAGGAGAAGGAAATACAGAGGGTTAAATACACATCCAACATTCCCTATGCAGAGGCCAGAAAGCTTGTACAGGCAAAAACATCACCTACTGGCCCATCCTTTTCCTCTGTAGTTAAAAACAATCCTAAAGCAACGAAGGACGCTCACACACAGACGGATCCACCCGAGTCAACACCTCGCTCTAACACCCCCCATTACCAAGCACAAAAATCCACGGCATCTACCCAAACAACTTTTAATAACACCCCACCACCGAAGTCACCAAAGAGTAAAAATAGATCTCACGGAAATAGGCAGCAAAAGGGGTCATATGACCCCATCAAACTCTATAATAGGTTTGGGGACATTGAGAGCATGGATGCAGAAGATACTGCTCCGTGTCCTCAAAGTAGCTCCAAACCTAACAAAAAAATCACCCCCGTACTTCCTCCAGAGAAATAATCATACAGACTGTCTCCCCGAAAAGTCTAACCTAGCTCCAAAATCTCCACTCTAATCTTATAATGAAGAATACCATCATACAATGGAACTGTCGAGGATTTAGATCCAATTACAATGAAATTCGTCTGCTTTTAAACGAATATGATCCTGCAATAATATGCCTTCAGGAAACCTTTTTAAAAGATACGGACAACATCACACTTAAAAACTACTCCCTGTTTAACACCTACTTACAGAATGTTGACAGGGCCTCAAGAGGGGTTTCTATTGCTGTGAACAATAGAGCCCCACATAGAATCATCCCTTTCAATACAAATTTGCAAGCCATTGCTGTGAGTGTCACTCAACATCGAGTGATTACATTTTGTTCTATTTACATACCACCAAACACCAACTTATTACCAAATGAATTAGACACGCTTGTTCAACAACTTCCCGCACCATTTGTCTTACTCGGTGATTTTAATGCCCATAACATTTTATGGGGATCAAATTACATAAGCGACAGGGGCAAAAAGGTTGAAGATTTTGTTACTAAACACGACTTGTGTCTATTTAATACCAAGTCTCCGACGTACTTGCACCCAGGAACTGGTACATACACATGTATCGACTTAACAATTTGTTCTCCTTCACTACTTTTGGATTATAATTGGAAGGTCGCTGATGACCTTCACAGCAGTGATCACTTTCCAATCTCTCTTAAGAACACCAACGTTACAATTGATGACACGATTCCACAGTGGAATTTAAAGAAAGCTGACTGGGCCAAATTTGAAACACTATGTACAGCTAGACTTAACAGGAATACCGTCCTAAACGATAATGATCCTATTCGACAATTTACATCTGTCTTAATTGAGATTGCACAAGAATCCATTCCTAAGTCCTCGCCGAACTGTAAAAGAACCCAAAAACCGTGGTTCACTAAAGAATGTAAAGAAGCCATTAGACAACGCCGAGAAGCACTGAAAAAATTTAATAATCGTCCAACGCCCGAAAATTTAACTCAGTACCGTATTGTTCGGGCCAAAGCTCGCCGCACCATTAAAGAAAGTAAACGAGCATCATGGAAAAAATATGTTTCAACTTTAAACTCTCGTTCCTCAATAAAGAAAGTTTGGGACACGATCCGCAAAATAAATGGGAAGGGGAAATACAATTCTTTCCGACATCTGAAGCTAAATAATAACAATTTCAATACCAAACATGAAATAGCTAATGTACTTGCCGATTGTTTCTCCAAAAATTTCTCATCGTCTAATTATTCAGAAGCTTTCCGAAGATTGAAAGCTCAAAAAGACAAAACACGGTTGAAATTCACATCGAATAACTCAGAGAGCTATAACCAACCGTTTTCATTGTCGGAGCTTTGAATAAGGCCCATGATACATCTGCTGGGCCTGACGATATACATTACCAGTTTTTGAAACACCTTCCAGAACCATCCTTAACAGTTCTTCTGGAAATCTTCAATGATTTATGGATTACTGGTAATGTACCAAAAATTTGGAAAGAAGCAACAGTAATACCAATTCCCAAACCAGGCAAAGATAGCGCAGATCCTAGCAACTATAGACCTATATCATTAACTAGCTGCGTTTGCAAAACAATGGAACGAATGATCAATTCTCGGCTTGTATGGTATTTGGAAACCAACAATTTAATATCTCCTTTCCAAAGTGGCTTTCGTTATGGTCGTAGTACCAATGATCATCTGGTTAGACTGGAAACATTTATTCGCGACGCTTTTATCAAGAAGGAACACTTAGTAGCGGTTTTCTTTGATCTGGAAAAGGCCTATGACACAACGTGGAAGTACGGAATACTAAATGACCTGCACGATCTGGGTCTAAAAGGCCGACTGCCCTCGTTCATATCAAACTTCCTCTCAGACAGGGAATTCAAGGTACGAGTGGGCTCCACCCTCTCTGATATGCACGATCAAGAGATGGGTGTGCCCCAGGGCAGTATTTTATCGGTGACGCTTTTCAACATAAAAATTAATAGCATCACCAAGTGTCTGAATCCAGGTGTGGATTGCTCCCTATATGCTGACGACTTTTTAATATGTTACCGATCCAAACACATGCATACAATTGAAAGACAATTACAGCAAAATATCAATTAGATTCAAAATTGGGCCAATACTAACGGTTTCAAATTCTTGAAATCAAAAGCTGTATGTATGCATTTCTGTCAGTTACGAAGACATCATGATGGACCTAAACTCACGCTGGACGGAACACTTATTCCAGTTGTTGAGGAAGCAAAATTCTTAGGTATTATCTTCGACAGAAAACTGACCTTTATTCCACACCTGAAGAATTTGAAAGCTAAATGCTTGAAGTCTCTTGATTTACTTAAAGTAATAGCACACACTGACTGGGGTGCTGATAGGAAAGTCATACTCAGTTTATACAGAACATTTATTCGCTCGAAACTAGACTATGGTTGCGTTGTTCAGCTAGGAAGTCCTATTTGAAGATGCTAGACCCAATTCATCATCAGGGAATAAGACTTGCCCTGGGAGCATTTAAGACATCCCCGTATAAAAGCCTACTCGTTGAAGCGAACGAACCACCTTTATCACAACGTAGAGAAATGCTTTCAGCACAGTATGCTCTCAAATTAAGCTCAAACCCTCTGAACCCTGCTTTTTCGGCTGTTTTTGAACCCAAATATAAAACCTTATATAACAATAAACCAAACGTCACACCTACCTTTGGCATTAGAATATTACCATGCCTTGACGGTACCAAAATTGAACTTTCAACAATTCTGAAAACGACCGTCTCCGAAACACCTCCCTGGCTACTTCAACAACCAAAGGTACTTTTCACGTCACACGATGGAAAAAAATCGGAGACAAACCCTTTATTTTCCACAACTCTTACCATGAACTAATCGCCCAATTTGAAAATTATACAAGAATATATACTGATGGATCAAAAGATGAGGAAAAGGCTGCTGCAGCCTTCGTTAGTGGAAAACACACAACAAAAGTTCGCTTGCTAAATGGTACATCAATTTTTTTCAGCCGAAATCAGAGCAATAGACCTTGCATTGCAATATATTGAAAACAAGCGTATTTTAAACAGCATCATCTTCTCCGATTCACTATCGGTACTTCAGTCACTACATAATAGAAAACTGGAGAACCCATTATTAGCTAATGTTCTCCTTAAACATACTGAGCTGAGTACCTCACACAATATAGTATACTGTTGGTTACCCAGCCATATTGGAATTAAAGGTAATGACAAAAAAGACCGCGCTGCTAAAATGGCCCTATCACTAGAACCATCTGATTTTAATACACCGTATACTGATTTTAAACGTAGTATCAAAGACTGTTTACGTCAGAAATGGCAGGCATCATGGAATGATGCCGTGAATAACAAACTTCATGCCATCAAGCCAACCCTAGGAGAATGGACTCCTTCCTACAGAGCCGTCCGTAGGGAGGAGGTAGTCATTGCAAGAATTCGAATCGGCCATACTTATTTAACCCACTCCTATATACTAAAAGGAGAAGACCCACCAGAGTGCATATCTTGCAATGAACCATTCACTGTTAAGCACTTTATGTTGGAGTGTTTCGACCTCCAACCTACGCGTAATCATTATTATAATGTGCATGACATTAGGGAGCTCTTTGATACAGTTAGCATTTCTTATATTATAGACTTCCTGAAGGAAGTAAATATTTATCATAAGTTATAGCTTTCATGCTATCACCTTAAACAGTTTTATGTGCTATATATACCGTCGTTAGATTTTAATTACCTTTCATCTGTTTTCGTTGTCATACATCATTTGCACTCCCCGTTGATCGGGAAACTTTATTTAGCACCGTTACCATTTTATCGTTTTACCTCCAACCGTTTGGTTTGGTATCGCTGGTCGATACGTAATCTTTTACCACTTTGAAATAATGAAGGATATAACCTTTTGCATGGCGCTAAATAGCCTCATAGTGCTGGTGCGCCGTAAAAAATTCAATCAATCAATCAATCAATCATTCCTCACAAGCTTTTGTTCCAAATCTCGTCCTAACGTCCTAGAACACACTTTCTCCGCTCTTTTACGAGTGCGCAGTTTGCTCTCGGAGTACGTGATGTTTCTTTAGTGAAATCAAAACTGTACTGATTCTACCAAAATGAATGGAACAAGATAGTGTCTGGCTGCGAGAGAAACCCTCCAAATATTTGACAGTCTTAGTTCTGATGGATACTGGTCGTCTCTTTTAAAACTGTCTGGGGCAGTAGCACTGATATGTTATAATGTCGGGTTTTTCGGTCTCTAAGACGAAGCCGATCGGTGATATCAATGGCTGATTGCAAAACAAACAGAGTTTCTCACCATCGTGGCAAGATTCTCTTTGAATTAACCGCAAACTAGACTGTGATCCAATGGCTAAGTCAGGGACAGGTAGTTTCTTTGTTTCAGCATCGGTCTAAAGTCACAATATTATACAACACGTATTGATATTACCCAAAGTACTTTGAATTATAGATTCTATCAGAAGATATTTATAAACATGAGGCAGGAATTGTTAGCAAAGTTTGTCGCACAACTTTACTGTAACATATCACTATTTTTGGAGTACTGCAGAGAAGATCAGACTGCGACCTTTTAATTTAAGGGGTGGCACCTGTTTATTCTTATTTGAATATTTGAACATAGTTTAAACCTAACATCTAGATTATTTCAAAGAACGGTTTATGTTAGAAAGCTTTTTTAAGAAATCTTTTCCTCCTTCCAAACTTTAGTTAGATTGGAGAAATGATGAGATTTATGATCAATGGCGGCATTTAGGCTTTAATCATTGTTTTCTCTGATAGTTCCCTGTGTACTGCATTCTAAATCTATTGATATTTGGATTAAATGCTATATTTTGCTTCCAATGCAACATCCAAATATTGAATAAAGAACATTTTAAATATCTACACAACTCGCTTCACACGTGAATAAGACTTGTTTGAATTATCGTAATCGTTTGGATATCATGCTCTGCAAAAGAAATAAAAATATGGAGTCTTCTACAAGCCCCGCCTAGCCAAATTGTCGGCTATGAGGGAGAATAATTTGTCAAACATTTCATTTATAGAATAATCATATTTACAAGGTTTGCAGAACAGTGATTGGCATCATAAGCTTTGCCCCAGAAATGAAAGCGTGAATGGTGGTTGCATAATGAAAGAACAATAGCAGTAAAAATCTAAAATTGAGGAAATGTGAATAGGAAATTGTAAATCGGGGCAGATGGAAAATGGCCTAATTTAGACTGAATTCATGGCAAATAGGCTTAAAAGTATTATTTAGACTGACTTGTGTACTTATTACATTCAGACTTAAGATGATTCAATATGTACAACTTGCTTAATCCTTGGAACTAAAGTTTCTATATGAGACAAAGATAATGATGATTATTTCGGAGGGTTCTCTTGCGAAGTAATCTGATCACTCATATTTAGTTAGATGATAAACAAACAAATTAAAAATAATGTCACGATCAGTGTTGAAACTTCGCAGTTTAAAGGCAATGCTATAGACGCAAATGTTGTTATTTCTTCTAGATTTAATCTTCCTCCATGGCTAGTTTATAATTTTTTTTTTTTTACAGAATTCTTGTCTTTGCATATTGCACCTGCATCCAAAAACACCTTGTACTCAAACCTCGATAGAACCCATTTTCTAGTACTACTCCTGTAGCATAACTTATTTTCGTTTGAATGATTGAGCTAACAGCTAAAACATTGCTGAAAACAACATTTGATACATTATATAAATGCACATAAAAAAGACACAAGGATATCAGTTTTGCAGTTTCTGTGTAGTTGTTTTGTCAGCAACTTTTACGATTAAATTGGCGACTCTTGCGTTCCGCCCCATTTCCAACTTGCTATCATATTTTCTGGTGGCTAACACAGGTTATTACTCTCTATGCTTTCACAGGTGAGCAATAGTCAAATTCCAATTAATTTTTTATTCTCCTACCTCCTTCTAATGCAAACAAAATTAATGTTTTAATGCTTTACATATTAACATGTACAGAGCGAATTTGCTTTGTGCATTAAGTCGTGGTCAATTTGAGCTATTTTCGGTGCTTCATTATAATTACTTAAAACAACGACTATAGCTATAGATATATATGCAGAAACAAATACACATATCTACTCTGATGTTCTTATGCTACATTAAAACCCATGTCATACCATATATATATATATATATATATATATATATATATATATATATATATATATATATATATATATATATATATATATATATATATATATATATATAGTTACAACTGTTTGTTAGAGTTTTAACTGTCATAACAGATTCTGGGTTCGCATGGTACTGGCTGGAGGTGAAGTTATCGTAGAAATATGATGTTAGTGTTGATGCTGATATTTCTATAGAACAAATGCTACAACGACAGAAGAGATCAGATAGAAGAGGGAAAATATGTCTGCTATTTGTTATACAAAATACATACAGAACAAATAATGTTTTACGTTTTATTGCCTAGTGGATAGTGCGTCCTCCTCGGATGAGGGAGGCCGTGGGTTCGAAACCAGGCCGAGACATACCAAAGACTTAAGAATGGTACTAACAGCTGCCACGCTAGGTGCTCAGCATTAAGAGACTAGTGTTAGGACTGGTCGGCCTCGTGTCAGGGTAATGGGACTGGGTGGGAAATGATGTCACATGTCTGCAGCATAATGCCCCAGTGCAAGAGATCATTATAAACTGCCACACTGCAGGCATCGTGGCAATATGAACGAAAATATTTTACTATACCAACCTCAGCAAACGAGGTTTTCACAATGGAAAATGTTTCATATATACTTTTAGAAAAACATGCTTAAAATGTTTTACAAGCTACATTTGGTGAAAAGAAGATTAAGTTTTTTTTCTAACATTAAAGCATCATCTTATGGGCGGAGACTTGTACTGCCTTATGTATAGAAACGCCCTATAAAAAAAAAAAAAAAAAAAAAAAAAAAAAAAAAAAAAAAAAAAAAAAACCTTCAAATGAAACCCTGATCAAATCCAAATGTTTGACCAACCCGAAATTCGGAGAACTTAAATTCTGGTAAGGTCTGAAATTGTTGTAAACCAAAATGTGGGAAATCCGAATTTTGTGATTCTAGTAAAATGACAATTTCAGAAAATACTTTTACCCGAATACAGTTAGTCACGGTTGTTAAAATGTAGAATTTGAATTTTTAATTATGTGTCCGAAATTTTGTGTAAAAGGAGACAGACGATTCTGACATAAAGGCTGTCTGTCTCTCATCTGGAACGACTGGACTCTATTGATACTCTTTGTACCCTTGGAGATGATCTGATGTATACACAAACATAAGCAACGGGGCCTACCACAGTTCTATGATACTGATATTAGAACTAGGAACGCTACCAACACGAACTAAGCAACATAGAATGCTGTGAACAATGGCCACATTAAAAACGTAGCGGAAAACGTTTCGGGATGCAGTATTTGAATTAAACAAGTAAGGCGAAATAAATTTCGTCATTTGCTAATAAATATGTATCTAACAGTTATTCGAATCAAACAGACAATTATTAATAATCAGCACAATGGATGAATGAGAGTCGATCTCATCCAAAGTCGCCATGGAAAGAAAGTATATGTACGCACTATTTAAAATATTTTTAACAAAACAAGACTGGTATAGCATTATATATATATATATATATATATATATATATATATATATATATATATATATATATATATATATATATATGTATATATATATATATATCCTAGCTGCATGTCAATCCTTCCTGCAACCTAGGTCCAGACTTTGCTATAGGTCATAGCCACATATGTTCCATACACTATGTATATCTGAGATGATAAAACTAGGTGAACGTATACCTATTTATGAGTCATATTGCATTGTTATATCCAAGCAAGGACCTGTAACACATATTTAATGCTTCATAGAATTTGGAGAATACAATAAAAGTAACTAAACCAAATCACCAATCCGATTTAATCTAGTTTAATAAAATTAAGTTACAATGACGTACGGTCAACTGCACGAAAGGTAAGATAAAATAAAATTATATGACACGAGGGAATGCCTATTGATCAACCAGTATACCTGATTTCCATACTGGAAGAAAAATAATTTCTCTTCCTCTGACGTATAGAGATTCAGCCAATGAAATATTGAAGATAAATTGGCCTAAGTGTAAATTGACGTGCTAGCGGAAAAAGATAGTAAAGCGAATGAGTGAAATATTGCTTGAACAGGTAGCTGAAATATTGGCTGAGAAAGGGGTTAATATATTAGCTGAAAGGCATCAACATAATTCCTCCCTAAACTACTTCCAAAATATCTGAAACTGAGTTTATGCCCATAATCTGTTAATCCTACAGAACATTTGTTTCTGTCTCGTTGCGGCAGTGCGACAAGTAATCACACTTCACCAAGACCTTGACTAACTTACACTCCTCTCAGATGGTAACCTTCCTTTCAGTCTGCAGTGCACTATCTGCGAGGAACGCAGGCTTGATTTCTTTATTTCACACCTTTGAAAGCCGAAAGATAGCCTCACTCTTCACCATCGCCATTAACTAAATATGTTTCTTATCGAAAAGATACGACAATGAATGGGGAAGTTCGTGTTCTTCCTTCAGCACATATATGTTGACATAGATTAGGTCTACAGTGCAAGATATAGATCGGTATAGTTATGATGGGAAAAGGGGATGGAATACAGGTGCGGCTATCAGGGTCGATGTTGATATTATAGATAGAACTATATGTAAACTACTCGAAATTAATTAGTATGCCTCTGCAATTTTCTGATCGTTAGAGAGAGCGGGGAATCGAAGTATTATTCTCAAAATGCCAAGCAATTGTAAAACAAATTCTTGAAAATGGAGACGAGTATGAACACTGATGCAAGTTTTCGTTGTAGGTATTGTAACCTAAGTAATTTTTCTACCTGAATAGTGATGAAATAGCCATTCTCTTGACAGCTAACTTTGTTCTTTTCCAGTCACAACGAAAAGGACACAAGTAATGGATATAAGACCCAAGCCAGAAATCCCCACCACCCCCACAACCCTTAAAAATACTCTCATGCCTCGGAGGAACTTTATAAGGTACAAACTGTCAGTTCACAGTAATATGAACTGTTGCAACACACCCCCTCCTTTACATAACCGTAAAATTACCTTTCAAATCAGTCTTGCTATCTCCCTTTCTGTGTTAGATTCTCTTGTTTTAATTGCTTTGCCTGCTAACTCTGCGTCCGAATTGGTAACAGACAAGTAAGAAGTCTTGTATTATGTTGATAAAAATATATATAAATATATGTACGGAGTAGCTCTGTTACCAACATCAACTGTAAC
The DNA here is from genome assembly GCA_016617855.1 of Megalonaias nervosa. Lineage (NCBI taxonomy): Eukaryota > Metazoa > Mollusca > Bivalvia > Unionida > Unionidae > Megalonaias > Megalonaias nervosa. The sequence continues at coordinate 6,546 of JAECUM010004814.1, read as the reverse complement.
GACATTCATTTGATTGTTCGAAGTAGAACATATATTACTATTTCATATATTGACTTCGGGTTTTCATGAGCAATCAGCCCAGTCCCCACCCCTTTCCATTCGCAGCTCTTATGTGCATCTGCCACAATTGGCTAGCTTTGCAAAAACAACACGTAAGTAGATATGGCCCATCTGGATCTGATGATGACCTCTTGTAAAATGATTGATCTTTATGCAGATGAAATTACTCCTCAGTCTGTGAGACGTTGATTTTCAAATCGTGTTCCCCCCTCTATCAGTAATATAGGTACACAGTTGTGTGTATACAAACTGGGCATAGTTCGAAGGAGGCCGTTTAACTCTCTCCACTTTCCAATGTCCATCATACCCTAGTCTTGATTACCTGTGTTAATTAATTCTAATACATTGCTATCACTGTGCATGCAATTGCCAGAAGAATCATGTTATTTCGGAACTTTGATAAGACGTCAACATGCTATTGTATTTCCTCGCTTAATGGGTCAGAAAAATACGACAGAAACTTGGTAATGTTTTGTGTGTTTTTGGAGCATGAAAAGTGGTAGTGACCTGGCAGTGTTTCTAAAGCCTGCATACTACTATAAATTCTTCCGCTCAATGTGCAAATATGTTTTTACCCATCTTAGTGTGAATGTTTCTGTGTTTATTCTAACTTTAACCAAACAAAATCATTTCTTGCTTGTTTATCATCCTTTTGTCTAGTTCGCCAAAACTTTCGCACACTACACTCATAATATGAACCGTTTGTAGGTCAACATAATATTTCCTATCTAGTTTAGATTAATCAATTTCACTCTAGATCATGCTGCACAATTTAGCAAATATAACGACTTTCATAGTTTTGATTATCTTCCTAAAATCTGTAATAGATAAATCGTATGTTGTTTTCATAGATCTAATCATAATGCCATTTTGGTTTAGGTGTCTCGTATGTTCTTGTTTGCCTCTGTTTAATCATTGCCTGTTATGTAACTCTAACTGAGTATTACTGATAGCACTGATCTTGTTGTTCCATTAAATAACTTGGACGTAAATCATTTATTACCTCTTTAATAAAATAGTCATTTTTGTGCATACTATTATTAAAATTAATGTAACTTTAACTAACTAGTCCTGCCCTGACTGTCATCTGTTTTAAATAAAAGTCTTCTTGAGAGCACCCAAAGTACCAGATTCACTGTTTCACTTGCGTGTTGCTCACACACACACACACACACACACACACACACACACACACACACACACACACACACACATCTGCTATTCCTGGTTCTATAAGAGTATGCTTGAGATTATGGAATCAAATTATATATTTGGAAATACCATCATCATATGGGTAGATAACTATTTAACCTGCTTAATGGGAATGCAATATTATTTGTCTAAACGTAAATGTGTGATGCTTTCGCTATTAATTAGTATTATGAGGTGCACTTTAATTATTTGAAGGGTCATTTGTAACCTTAGACCTTACGCTTTACTAGTTTCTTGTATTAAATGCATTCAGTCAAGCAAAGATGTCATAAGGAATTGTTAGTTGAATATTCTGGTTTATGACATGATCGAAACAAACTGCCCTATTTGCAACATATGTACTCAGTTTAAACAAAATAGATTATTAGAGATGAATATATATATATATATATATATATATATATATATATATATATATATATATATATATATATATATATATATATATATATATATATATATATATATCCGAGGTTAACTAAAATATCCTAAATACAAGATAAAATATAAATGGAATATATGGGCTACATATAATATTTCAGCACAAGCTTTGTTATCATCAAAAGACGATATATATTCTGGTTTTCATGCCTATGCATGCATCAACCGTGACATAGGATGAGAATTCAGACCAAGCACTAAATGCGTTATCAACAGCTGAAATGGAGCAAATGTTTAATCTGCTTTGCAGGAAAACGGATCAAGTAGTTAAACATGCATATTGCAGCATTTGAACCGTTTAGTTATATTCATGATTCAGGTTCTTAAAGACGAATTATTTGTTTTCTTAAATTATTCTAGGTAGGGTGTAAAATGAAGGATGGGTGAAATATTCTGTTATGAAGTATAATTCTGTGCAAGTTTTTTGTTTCCTTGTTAGTGAAAGAAAACAAAACGTGCTCACAGTTTGCATGCAGTGTTATAAATTAGGAAAATTTTTAATAATAATAATACTAATACTAATAATAATAATGGTTTTGTAAGGATTGGGATTAAAAGTGTATACTATTGCGTAAAAGGCTAACAAAGGTAGCTTGAATTTTGCCACTTACGACAGCCCTGTGTGTTACAACTCTGCTGTTGTTCGGCAGAACCCACGCATTAAGTCCCGACAGGAGGTATCAGGTTCTTGCAGTATCGGTACCGCTCTTGTCTACCACCTGGAGAATACATTCGGGTTGTTTTCTAGATAATTTATTTTTGAATTTTTTTATAGCAGCAGTATATATTAGAAGCGTACATCGTAGACTCTCATATTGTGATGAAATTGTTTACATATGGAAAAGCTCTAATAGTCATTAAAGCCAATGTAATAGCAGCTAAGAAAATAGCAATATAGATTTGGATAATCAAGGTTTTAGTTATCGTAATTCTCTTAACATTGCACTTGAATAATTTAAAGTAGGAATTACTTAAAATTAAATTGATTTAAACTTTTCTGATATTAGCGTCTACTTCACAGTGAATGCCATTTAGATGAGACGTCAGGCATCATTTTTTCTATTTCCAAAGTATCCGAAACGATTAGTTATAATTACGACAGTGAATGAGAATATTATGTCCTTGTTTTCTTGTTGTAGCCTGTAGTAAAACATAAAAGAATTTTGCTACTCTGTACATTGTTGTACTAGATGATCCAGTGTCAAGTCTCGATCGCTTTCTCTAATTTATTATGCTATCGATCCAAACCTCCACATGAGAGAGAGCAGCTACTTCAGGGTCCAAAATCACTCCAGGCTCCATCTATTGTTCCTCTGTCTGCAAATGGACGTGGTGGCCTGGCACCAATACCCTAAACAATATGCATTATCATACAGTAATTCAGCCTGTATTACTAGTTTACATTTGGTAATAAGAAATCTTGTACTATAAATAATCGGCGGCACGCTATAACTGTGCAACAATGCCACAGATTCTATATTTTAGGGCAACGCCAACGCTATTGCATTGTTTCCATATTATGAGATTCCTTTGAAACAGCCCATTGTGTAAAAGTGGAATTAATTCTACATTATAATTCCTTGCAAATAGTAATGCGTCTCCGCTTTTTTGCTTTTCATTTTACAATCACAGGTATAATGAGTTTAACAGTAAGCTGATATGCTACGTTGCTTGTCATATGAATTGTTTTATTCCTTATGCGGCATTATATAAATGTTATGCAAGAAAAACAACTTACTTTAGGTGCGGTCACAGTGACTGTAGCAAGAAAATGAGTGTCAGTTGCCAAGCACATCTATACAAAGAAAGTCATAAACGTTGAATGTTTTTGTTTTATCTCTGTCAGTAATTAGTGAGTATAATAAAAATCACGAGGAAAGCAAAAAAGCTGGTCTTCGTTTCTGCGTAAAATGAAATGGCATTAAAACAGAGTTTGCTTTGATAAATTGCATTCACAACTCATGCAAATGGATGTGAAATCTATTATGAACGTAACTCACATCAATTGTGATACATGTCTATATCGACTGCTGGACTTTCGTCCATGAATGTAGATTGTAATGATCACTTGTAAACAATATATTACAAAGCCAATTTTTCTCATTGTGTGTGATCTTGCTTTTAGATATTGCGCGCGAAGTAGGTTGCTTACTAGGATTTTGGTTCTAGACCCAGCCTTGATAATGAAATTGTCCACAGTTTGAGGTAAATTTCCATTGGTATCATTTAATTTTGGGACATATGTCACGTGTTGATATATTGGAAGATGTCTTAAGCGGGGATGAGTAGAATCATGGAGATATAGATAAGTGGAGAATCCGATTTAGATTCCTATTAGTTTTCAAATTTTTCAGTCTGCAGATGCATTTAATAGAGTGCTTACATTTAGTTTGAGAGGAATAATTTATTTAAAGTGTTTATTTGAATTACAAAGTGCGTATACGATTGCTTGGACTAAGTAATATTTTGGGATTATTGTGAATTCATTCGAAGACTTTCTGGACAATGCCATTGTGATACACAAAGACTGGTGGCTCTTTAGGATATTCAAGGCTATTGGTACATCAGCACATTCAAGACCCGGAATTCATTCGGAACTCTAATTTCTTTTGGACATGTGATAGACCTTTCAGGATCATTCTTAGTTAACTGTAGTGTCCTCTTTTTTCTTTGCATTTTATGACTTACGGAATTAAGTTATTTGTTACGTTTTACAAAACTTGATGGTTGTCTTCTTTCTGTTATTAAGATTAAAACCATAAAGATGACCTCCTTGTGGTCGAGTGGTCTAAAGCGCTCGCCTTTACCTGTCACTGCGATCTCACCTCTGTCCGCGTGGGTTCGAGTCTCAGACTCGGCCATTGTGGGTATGTTAGAAAGTAGCTTCCTTTGGGTGGATCGTTCTTACCGGGATTGTCTAGTGTTCTTCCTCCAGCAGTTATGATGGCCACCATGTTTAGCCCATCCTGTGCTGATAAACGGCGTTACACGCAAAACAGCAGCAACAACAAGTCTATAGAGTTTTACACAATGGATTACAAAAGTGCAATGAACCTAATTCATGCCAAATAATGCAAAAGTTACAATGAACCTGATTTCTGCCAAATGGATGAAAAAAGTACAATGAACACTTTATATTTATCTGTTTCATTTTGACAAGATGGATGACGTAGATGGCTTGAGGTACACATGCTGACAATGCGTTAATTGCCGCTGTGCTGTCCAGTACGCTTTTGGATGTCTCAGAGTACTTAATGCCTTCTTATCAACGTCTGCAATTCACACGTTACTATCAGCAAATGTACACTAACGATAATGCACAATGGCAACCAATGTGAATCCATGTATCAGTAGATGTACATGTATACATAAAATATATATTCATGGGTTTTAGCACTGACGTTTAGGTCAACTCTTATGCTACAAGAGCTAGTATCAATAACTGTAGAACGACGGGACCTGCCATGTTTTCGGAAGATCCCAAAGTAAACGTTGGAGAAGAAGGGCATGGAGGGCCCATACTGCTTAAAAATGATAATGTGAAATGCTAGAAATTCAACACTTTCAAACTCTCATTAATAGAAAGATCCATAATAGTTTTGCTCAAAGGCAGTATTGTCTGGGCAAAGTTATGATGCAGAAATAAAAGTTAGTTGAACAACAGAAAGCAAAGTTAGTAGAACATACATTCAGAGCTCAGAACTCTTCAAAATGTTGGTATTAACAAATTGATGTTAAGCTGATTTAATTTAAACAGTTCGAAACTTTTAAATCTAGCAATTCTTTGCGAACTGCAAATAATATTGAATCCCAAAAAGCAAACTCACTCAAGGTCTCATCAATCTGAAACTACAAACAAATGTGGTTAAAATCCAGTATGTGTGGTGATGTTAGCTTGTATTTTTTTTCAAAAGCCAAGGTCAACACAACGGGCGATCAGATGTCCATGACTCTATTTAAGGATACTAAACTTATATAAGCACATATACAAGCCATACAAATATGCATTAGAATATGTTGAATCGTTCTTCAGCTATGACGGTTGCAAGCAATATCGCATGTGAATATATACAGTAAACTGTCAAGAGTGATTCGTCTCTAATTAAAGCAGTAGACTAGACAAAACCCCATAAAATGTATATGTAGGTCTCTCTACAATATATCCCTTAAATTGTATTTTATTCTGTTGGATGGTTCTTGATCTTTCGTGTATTATTGATGAAATTAAAGAACTTCGTCATATCTGGATCTCAAAAGACAAAACGCACATTTAAACGTAATAGCCCAATAAATAAATGGCATGAACTTAATTGAAATGTTGCAATGATATGCTGGTTTCTAACAATTCATATGTCATGATAAATAATTAATTTGCAAGGAGATAACTCAGGTCAAAATCGAGTTAACGAGATAAACGTCGCAAACAATTCCATATAAAATATTTAGTTTACATGTTCTCTTTCTACATTCCTAAAACTGTAATTAAAAGGTAATGTACATCAACATATTCACTATTACAGCATTACAACCTTTTTTGCAATTACTGGAAATATATTTTTATAACTATTGGATCAACAAATTAAACTTAAATAAAAATAAATAACCGTTATACAATATTTTATTAGCAGACTTGGTCATTATTTTAGTATTGCTTTATATGTGACTGGATTAAAATCCTGTTTTTCTCTACTATCTGTCTTTAGATTAATATAACAAAGGTGGCAATAACTAATTTATTGGACCTACTCAACAAATTTGCGATCCTTCATTGCAATACTTACGTGCAGCCTATATATATATATATATATATATATATATATATATATATATATA
>JAECUM010004813.1:120319-176877 GCA_016617855.1 Megalonaias nervosa | reverse complement strand
TCCTAAGAAACAACAGGAGCAGGAGAAGGAGGAAGAAGAAACAGAGGTAGCCTTGACAAAAGAAGAACCCAGACACGTTCAGAAAGAGAAGACAGAAAAGAAAAGAAGACGAGAAAAATGTGAGGAAGAAGAAGACGAAGAAGAGGAAGAAAGTGTAAAAGTGAAGAAATTGAAAAAACAGAGAGAGTGAAAGAAAAAAGACACAGAAGAAATCTATGAACTTTTTTAAAAGAGTTGTGTTGTGTTATGTTGTGATATTGAATTGTAAAAAATTTGTAACAGAATAGAACAAACTGAAAAAAAACGTAAGTGTCTCTTGGTTTTCATTATTTAGAAATAATAAGGACCTACACTCATACACTCACAACACGTACATCATAGGGTTAAAGAAGGGATTTTGAGTTTTAATTGATTTTGGCAAAATGAATAGTCACTCTTTTCGAGAGTATTGGGTAGTCCTGAAAAGGACTGTTGAGTGTTTGTTTTTCCCTTAGAACAAACTCAGGAACGAGAATCAATTCGCTTTAACTGTCTTAAGCCTTTGCCACGGCCAAGGCCTACTTGTGGACTTGCTCCTGTCAATGATTTAGTAGATATCACTAGGGGTGGTATCTGTGGTGTAGTCACAGGGTTAGGTTGTTTGGCTCGGGAAGGTCTTTTTCTCTTGGGTTGTAATAAAGAAGTCTGATACATTTGTTTCAGACTTCTTAACTCGGCCAAAATGTCCAAGAGTACCGTGACCGTTTGACTTTCGCTGTTCTCCTTCTCTCCTAGACTTTGTTTCTTCTCTACTGCTTCTTCCTGTTGTTTCCTTCTTGCCTCTTCTTCTTCTTCTCGCTGTTTCTGTTCAAGAAGAAATGCTTGCTCTGCTTCTTTCTGCTGCTGTAAAAATTCCTCCAATTCTTCTCTCTGTCTTTGTTTAAAATCGTCGACACGTGGTAATGAAGGAGAAAGTGGCGAAGGTACTGGTACCGGAACAAATTCTTGGGAAGAAGATAAAAAATCCACTAAATCCCAGTTGAAATCAACCTCTTCGGGAAGTAGCACTGTGTTCACTTTGGTAGCTGCTGCTGTACCATTACTTCGCGTCTCCACAGCCGGTGCACCCCAATTCATTGTCTTCTTAGGTTCCGTCATGTTTCACAAAACACTACTGCATCGATTCACTGCACACAGACGCTAGTGTGCCTATATAGGAAATGTGACGTCACAGGTAGCTCTCTTCGGATTGGAAGACAGACTCCGCGAAGTGACTGAATTTTGTAACGCGTGTTGGGATTGGTGAACCCTTTCAATCCGTTTCGATCCGGTCATCCACTATAAATAAACGTGGTTCACTTCATTTCCTTCACCTGTTCTCGTCACAGAGAAGATGTTGATCGACGTAGAATCCTCTACTTTGGTATCCTCAATGCTGTTCCGTACAGACTTACCTATGTATGTGAAAACAAAATGGACTGTCATCCGGATCACCGGGGCCACTCTTTGGAAAAGAAGATGTTATGTGGAAAGACAAGGCTGTCTTAAGCGGACTCTCATCTACGGACCAGAAGTGAGACACAGCTTAAGACAAACTTTGAGAAATTTGAGGAAGATAAGAATACCTATGCGATGTCCTGTATGTTAACAGAATAGTGTTAACATCACATAACAAACAACGGCCCTTTTCAGGGCCACTTCCAATACCTCGAAAAGATCTTAATTTTCATTTGGTCTCCCTCTAAACGAATATATATATATATATATATATATATATAAAACCCTTCCTCTACTAAAAAAAAGAAACATGCCACCTGTCGCTTATCGCTCTACAAACCCCCAGTCTCCTAGTCACCGCTCTACAAAAATTTCCATTGACGCGATACAGGCCCAGGGTGTTGACCTACTTTCTTGACGCTATACTGGCCCAGGGTGTTGACCTACTTTCTTGACGCTATACTGGCCCAGGGGGGGTCTGTAATGCTAATTCCCATTGACGCTACGGTAACCCACTATACTACTCACAACCCTTCCAGAACCACCACATCCAGATGCTTGTCAGGTATCTCTTATCTTGTAAATATCTGACCATATACCATGTAGTTTTTCTGCTACATTCTCGTCCCCTTCGATGGACTCACCAAGGAGCCAGTGCTATATATCGGTAAATATACTGTCTATATTTTTATGCAGGACTTTGATAATGAGTTAGTTGAAATTCGAGAGGTGATTAGAAATCCGGCCTAGATTTTCACTAATGGAGATAATTGTAGGACTTTTCAGGAATCATTAGACAGTCACATTCGTGGCAAGGCACAAGGCAACGATAGGTTGAGAGCCCACTGCCATATTACCGTACAGTAACTCTGCGCGGAAATAAAGCGTGCAACCTAAAACTTCGCGTCAGTCCAGAAGAAAAACGACTGTGCCAGTTCTGAGATATAATCATCACGACTATGGAGGCCACCTGATCATAGAGACTATCGGAACATCTCCTTTGGCATGTTGGCAGCCAGCTTTTTGAAACAGTAGTTCATAAACTAGAAGCTTCAGACAAACATCAGGGTTTGCGTTAGCCGTCAAATTCTGAGCTTCATGGTATCTGACCGAAGCATGGATTAGGACCTCCAGATTAGCCTATAAAACTTTGCCGGTCTCGACCCAATTTACTACTTCAACCTGGAACATCATGACGTGGTTAAGCAGTTGGCTGTGGAGATGTACTACAAAGTCCGCGTAGCCAACTACAGGGCTATCGCCGTCATGATCTCAGACAAACTTCTGCAGATCGAAGACTCTGGCGGCCAAATAAAGTTCATCGATGCACCCATTGAAAGCAGCATTCACACCATGTAGCCAAATACATACGATTGCGGTCAGAACGGAAACAAAGTGATACAGGAAAGAATTTCCTCACTGAATTGGCCAGCTAGAAACGATTGCTGCCGCCACATAGCCGGCTATCCCGTCTCCCTACGCGTCGGTTCTTGTAGCCTTCACAGACATGATTTTATCATGCTGATGTCTTCCCAGGCCAAGTACCTCCAAGCCATTTGCAGGGCAAAGTGCGGCATGGACATCAAACTTTCTATTGAAGCCCTGAAAGCCATGAAGAAAGAGACTGCATCCTGCCCCTGCTCGCCCTTTCTTATTTTGTGGTCTTGTCCTTAAGAAATTCTTAAACCCAAAGGCACGCTGCATAGCTGGAGTCGGGATGTTCAGATTGCTTGGGCTTTAGTTTGTAACATATCTGACCCCTCAAAGCCACATAATATCGCCGCAAAGAAGATACGCAGACAACCATTAACACCCTCAGGTTTCCAATGCCGATGACCACGACAAGCATCTTAAATATGAGGTGTACATCATCGTGAACGTGGCAGACCTCACCGAGCACAACGAAAGCACATGTAATCCGCTAAATTGCTTTAAAAAAAAAAAAAAGGTGGAACATGTTCCAACACTACCCAGAAATAAATGCTATGACGGCTAAGGAGGCTCTCGGACACAGCAGATAACTTATTCAGCCTAGGTGTAAATGAACGAGTCACTCAGGGCAAAAGATATTATGCTTGGGTATCACTGCTACTGCTAAACCAAGTGAAGATATGTAAATTCCAAGTGAGGGGGAACTGCCACACAACTTTATTGGCGGATAGAACCATCTACTGTGCTCAATCAAAGTACAGTCCTGCACATATCAAATCAACTCTCTGCCTGCTACAACTTACTCCAGATACAAAATCGATATGATGTTTTCTGAGACGGCTGACCCAGGCCTTTCATACTGGCAACGCCGCACGTTAGTCGAGTTCGTATGATAAAAAAGCAGCATGCCTACAGACACCTTAGGCTACTCTGATAAGCAAAAGGCCGGCGCCACACAGTTATTTTTCTCAGTACAACTTAGTCCGCCCTCGCAGCTTTTAGCCACCACGCCATCAACTCGGAACCAAATGATCTGTCCGCAGTTCTCCGGTGCAGAGGAGCATCTAAAAGCTACGGCATTGACGTCGTTGCGTACCTTACCAAGCCATTCGGCGTTGTAACAAATCGCGTTGCAATGTTCTACGTCAGTGGTGGATTAGGAGAAGGAGGCTTTTACGTGAAGTTCTCAAAGATGGGAGATACGATGTGTGGCTCTCTGGTGATGGCAACAACTTAATCAAAAATGTATATGCTCTGAGGGTGCAGCCACACTGAAGTTTGTCACTAATTGGTTACCATCCATATTAGTGTATGCTTTGACCAGGAAGTGCATATCTTCACCCTTCAGTCATCATAACATCGCCGACGTGTGGCTAATTGCCAGTTTTGCCACATCGATCAGTGTCACCTGTTACAAGTCTATGCTCTTAAAATAAGTAACAGAAAAGAGTGAAGACAACAAGCTTTGTAACATTTAACAAATAATTTATTTCCCTAGAATGCAAAGTGAAAAATTAAGAAAAAAGAACTTACGGTTTTACGAATCAAATCCAAAAATAATCCAAGAATTAAAAAATAGAATTCCTAGTAATAAAATGTCATGAATGAAAGTGGGTTCGAATACCGATGAAATCCAAAATGAAAGGCGATGACGTATGTTGTGGTCAGGGAAGTGCTGTTGTGTCAACAGTCCTTTGTTGAATCACAGAAAATATTATTCCAGGTTTTTTTAAAAAAATTCAGTATAACTTCCAATAAATGCTATCCAAGAATTTTGTAGGAGCATTTTTGCATTTCCAGTGAAGAGAATTATTTCAATTCAATAATTTGCAGAAAAAAAAATTCAACCCAAACTGGTCACAACATAATAACAACTTAAAGTGTCAATTGTTTGGAGCCCGACTGACAAAGTTCTATCAAAAGCAACAGTTATCCGCTAGCTAAGACGCAAAACAGATTCCCGGATGAGGATCGAAAAGTTCAATCTTCTGGAAAAAAAAGAAGTTTGTAACAATTTATACATACTGCTCGTCACGTAGTCTAGGTATGACATGGACTTAACCTAAAGATTTTTACTCTGTGAAAGATATAAAAAAAATAAGAAAAAAAAGTTGTTTACCAAAACTGTCACTGATTTTGAACGAGGTCAAGAACTAGATACAATGTTAGTTGTTTGCGTCAATGAAATAAAAAATAAAAAATCAGTCAGGTCAAACAGAACTAAACTCAATGTTACATTAGAATATCATGTAATAGAATTTTAAAAATTTAAACAAACAAACAAATAATTAAATTAAATATACATAAGACACAGAATGCTCTTGGTTACTATCCTGAGATTCAGCGCATTTCTTTAAAACGTTGGCGGTTTTACCCAGAGCAACAACGACAATACCGCCGTCTCTAGCACCGATTTCTAGTTCATTATCCTCCATGGGCGTCATGACAACGGATCGTGGGCAACACTCTCGATCCGTTTAAAAGAAGTCATACGAGCACAAAATGATAGTTGTTGTCAGTCACCCAATGACGTGTTATATGAAAACATTACAGCTAGTTCATCGTCCTTGTTTGCCGCCGGAGACACCATCCGATGTGAGGGCCTCAACATCCAAGTTGAAGTGTCTGGATTCCAAGACGCTACATCCATCTTTTACTTCTGCATTAAGATCCTGAGTTACAGGAACAAAGCCATTGTGAGCAATCTGATACGAAAAAGAATTATTGGTATCACCTGCCAATCCTGACATAAACGACAGAATATTGGTGCAGCTCGCAAAACAAGTGCCTCTCATCAACGAGGAATTCAAACAACAAATAGAAGGGTGTCTGCGTCAACACGAGGCTGATGTGTGTCGGTTCTGACTGAGGGGGAATGGTGAATCGATGCATATAGACATTGTATACTATGAATACCCAGATCACCCTAAGCCAACCTGTGATCAGTTTGAGCTCAGTGCTCTCTCGTTTGCGGTACAACAGTTTAAAGTATTACCCCAGGGTCGTCTCAGGCGCGATTGTTTCTGAAATTCTTACACGGTATTTGGAGAAACAACGTTTACAGCTACAACCTTTCCTTCTGGGTATTTGGCACCATTCATAGTCTCACCAAGAGAAAGCGTGATCTTCAAAATATATATGTTCTAATATATGTTCTATCGCATCAAAGTAATCGTTGAAAAAAACCTAAAATTTCGAAGCTGCGGACAGATGGTAATGTGTTGGCGGTCCTGTTGAAGATCGTATATATTTTGCTAGATCTAAAGATATTAGGGAAAGTGAGATTTTCTTTTACAACACAGCCGTCTTTCAGCCTCCATTATGATTGTCTTTTAGATCACTTCTTGAACTGTAGTCTAATTTCCGTTGCAGGAAATGTAACTTTAATTATTCTAGATTGATGAAAAATTTAAACTGTACGCTATGTACAAAATTGTATCAAGACACATACACATTTTCCTAGCATGACCATAGGAAACTAATGTTAAGTTCTTTTAATTTGTATCGACCACTTTACACATTGTGTCAATACATTGATGCTCTTTCTTAACTATATTGAATGCATTTCTGACAAAAACGTGTTCTTTTATTGTAGTTGCCGAGACTCTTAAGGGTTTTGATTGATTTCTTCAGTGTTTTGTATGAAAGTGTTGCATACAGATGTTGTTTATATCTTGCCATATAAACAATGACGTAAATGATACAACAATGACATTTATTGTTTATTTGCAAAAATACTTTGAGAGTATAATGTATGTAAAGCCAAATCCTCTCAGCCTTATAGCATTCTCTTTTAGCAGTTCGAAGCTGGTCTCTAACACAACTATACCATGGAGAACACTTTTAAACTGATACACTCTACTTAACTGATGGGGCATGTTTGTCAAGCAATAAACGCTAGCACTATCAAGCTCTACTGCTTTAGTAGGTAATGAAGTTGTTAGATTTACTTGGATGTTATGCATTAGATAGGTTCTATTAATCATACGGAAATTTCTCCAAGTAGTAAACAGTGACGGAGGGTTAGGGACTGACACGTTGAAATGGCATATAACCCAGATGTGATCTGATGCAGTTCGTGGAATACTAATGAAGACTGTAGAATATTATCATCAGGTCTATGAAGAATCCAACCTAATATGGGACCATGCTAATGCGTGGGTTGGCTAACTGGTTCTTTTGAGGTTGAACATGTGAATAGAATCTAGGAGTTTTAATGTCAGTGGGTTTCCATCTCAGTCAAAGGGGATGTTAAAATCTCCAAGAATAATCAGGTTTACAAAAACTCCAATTAATCCAGGAGGTTAGGAAACTGATCCAAAACGATAGATTCAGTCAGCTTGTTTTTAGACTAGGAGGATGGTGGTGTATGTAGAATAAAACATGGACTGGCCTTTGTTGTATTGTGAGTGTAGTTTGGACCAGTTCAAACGGTGTCTGTTCGAAAATGAAAGTTTTGTAGTGAAGTTGAGGTGGTGAATTATTGAGTTCTTTGCGATGACAGCGATTCCACCTTCACGGGAGTGTCGCGGAACAGTCATGGTGTAACCCGAGGGTGTTAGATCCGCACACTTTGGCTCATCGCCTGATTTTTTTAGCCGTGTTTCTATTAGGAAAATAACGCTGATGTCCTGAGCATTGATAAAATTAACTATTTATGTGCGCGTTTCCGGTGGTCCTTCTGATTGGGAGTTGGATAATGCAATACACGGTGGTTGATCAAATATTAAGTTTGACGATTTAAGAGGAACTTGAATTAAGTTTTCCAAATTAACGGTCGAGTTTTCAACTCTTTTGCTGGAATGGGCGAAAAGGAGATAGCTGGAATTTCTTTCCTATTCTACGCGGCAGGCCAGAAACAATGTTTCCTTTTTCGCTGCGGTTTACATTAAAGTCAAGATGAATGTAAGCTGAGTTCGTTAAGTCTAGTGCACAATGTATTATGGAGCGCCAAGGAGTTTCATGCAATTAATGAAGGTCCATCGTAGTATAAACGGGTCGACACATGCGAGCATAATGTGATGACGTCGTGTTCAAAACAAAAGATGGTTGTATTAGTGAAGCAAAAATAAGTAAATGAAGAAACACATTCCAACAGAACATCCAATGCATGATGGAATCACTAATTTAATTTAATACTGTCAATTAACACATATGTCACGAATAACAGCACAAAAATTAGAAGTAGGTGCCTCAAGCCTGTTAAGCCGTGGTGGCCATTTTTAATTTAGGTTAGAATTACATGCAGTATGATTGTAGTTTGACATCTATTGTATCAGTTTTACAATCGGTTTTCAGGACCAGTGTGTCCCCACGAATAATATCCAGCCATATTACAGGTAAGATAAGTAAAATATCTGTATAATCTGACACACGAGCACAGTTGATAATCTGAATGACACGAGGGATTTCTGGGAAAAAAAAGTGGCAAATGAAATGTGCTCCATGACAATGCTGTCCTGCATGTAAGATAGGTGAAATAGGATCATCGTAATGATACAAGAGATTTTTAGAGGAAAAATAAGCGGAAAATGAAACGTGACCAAAGACAAAGCTGTTCTATAGTTAAGACAAGTGAAATAGGATCTTCATTGTTTGACGCACGAGCACAGTTGATAATCCAAGTTACATCGCGAATAATACAGATGGTTTCAGTAAAATGTGGCCGGCTACTATCCATCTCATGCCTATCAAGAACAGCTGTTGGGCCAAAGTCATTTTGCCATGTTGATCTGACATTACATCGGTACAACATTGACCCAGTGTGGGTCTTCTGTCAAGGTAGTTCCTAGCTACAGAAAAAATGTAATAATTAAATGTGTTTGCTTGTGTTTGGGTTAATTTCAGCGTTTGTATGATAGCTTTACACTTTTTATGTTAATATATGTTAGTCTCATTTCTCTAACCTTCCCGTTGGCTTTGTCTTTTTACTAGCTGATTGTGGTTCCCTGAATATTTCAATCTTCCCATAGCAACCTAGTGAAATGTTACTTTTAAATTCGTTTACTATTTAAATATAATAAAGCTTTAGCTTGAAAATTTCATTTATTCATTCATTGAAATCTTTGCAGATGACTATAGTTGTTTTGTACTTTAGAGAAATGATAATTTTCCTGATGGTGAATTAGTCACTACTGGTTTTAATGCACCCTATGGCTGCAGTAGGAACAACAAGGATTTTTTAAATTATTTTGTTCATAATCTTCTTACCAATCGCCAGCCACATATTAAACTGAATAATTACGAAAATAGTTGAGTTAAGAAAAAATAACCTCCTTAACATGTATTCTGCGTATTTGTTACAAACCACCAAAATCGTCTAATTTCGTTTCACATCATTTCAGAATACACATGAAAGTTCTCTTGAGTCGCACATCCTGTTGGGTATAATTGGTAATTTCAGTGCTGATCTACTTCCGTCTTCACCAAGATCAAATTTGCATGATAAATTAATCTTTATGGTTTAGTAAATATTACTTGGAAACTTAACAGACTTACAGAAACGTTGCAGACAGTTCTAGATAATGTAAGTGTACCTGAGAGTGATTTCCAGTGAATGTATCAGTCTCCGACAATGATGATGTTTTCATTATAAACTTAAGTTTTTATTTAAAAAGAATGATAACATAAGTCTCTAAACAACACTTTGCCAGATTATATATCTGACGTACTTAATCCAAGATCATCCAAATCCTAAGTGCAATCTCAAATCTACCACTTATAATAATAAAATCCAAATTTCGAGGTCAAGAACTAATGGTTCAGCAAATCTTTTGCTGTATCAGTTTCCATCTTTTGGAATTCCCCACCATGTCTTTACTATTTCAATTCCATTTGCTTCCATTTTTTGGAACCTCCCACTCCATGTCGATAGATATTTCAAATTTAATAGCTTCCATTTTCTGGAATTTCCCAAGCCATGTCGACATGTTCTTCAAATCCACTTGCTCCCACCTTAGGGAATTCCCGACCCCTGTCGATACGTATTTTAAACCCGCTTGCTTCCATTTTTTGGAATTCCCAAGCCCATGTTGATGTGTATTTCAAATGAGCTTTCTTCCATTTTGGGGAATTTTCTACCCCATGTCGATTCGTATTTCACCTTTTGGAATTCCCCACCCCTGTCTTTACGTATTTCAAATCGACTTGCTCCCACGTTTTGGAATTCTCCACCCCTGTCGATGCTTATTTCAAATCTACTTACTTTCATTTTATGGGAATTCCCTACCCATGTCGATCTGGATTTCATATCCACTTGTTTCCACCTTTTGGAATTCTCCACCCCATGTCGATTCGTATTTAAAATCCGCTTGCTCCCACCTTTTGGAATTCCACACCACTGTCGAT
This sequence comes from Megalonaias nervosa, assembly GCA_016617855.1. NCBI lineage: Eukaryota > Metazoa > Mollusca > Bivalvia > Unionida > Unionidae > Megalonaias > Megalonaias nervosa. The sequence continues at coordinate 166,623 of JAECUM010004813.1, read as the reverse complement.
ACGTATTTCAAATCTACTTACTTCCATTTTGGGGAATTCCCTACCCATGTCGATATGTATTTCATATCCCCTTGCTCCTTCCTTTTGTAATTCCCCATTCATGTCGATAAGTATTTCAAATTCACTTCCTTCCTTGTTTTGGAATTCTCTGTCCATGTCGATACTTACTTCAAATCCGCTTGCTTCCACCTTTTTGGAATTCCCCATTCATGTCGATAAGTATTTCAAATACACTGCTTCCATTATTAGAACTCCTTATCCCACGTCCACATGCATTTCAAATCTACTTGTTATCACCTTTTGGAATCCTCTACCCAAAATATAGATGCAGATTTGACATCCACTTGCTTCCTTGTTTTTGGAATTCTCTACACATATCGATACTTATTTCAAATCTAATTGCTTCCTTGTTTTGCAACGTCTTTACCCCACATGGATACGTGTTTCAAATCTAATTGCTTCCTTGTTTTGGAACGCCTTTACCCCATAACAATACGTATTTCAAATCTAATTGCTCCCATATTTTGGTATGTCTTACCCCATATCGATACGTATGTCAAATCTAATTGCTTCCATTTTTTGAGTGTCTTACCCCATATTTATACGTATTTCAAATCTAATTGCTTCCATTGTTTGGATCGTCTTTACCCCATATCGATACGTATTTAAAATCCACTTGCTCACACATTTTGGAATTCCATACCCCATGCCGATTCGTATTTCAGATCAACTTGCTTCCTTTTCGTTTAATTTTCCTACCCTATGTCGATTCATATTTCAAATCCACTTGCTTCATTTAAACTTTCATTAAAGTAATTCCTTCCCGACCAACTGGAATGATATATTATAGTCGACTATTTGACCAGCTGTAATAATATATTATCGTCGACTATTTCACCAGTTGGAGTGATATATTTTAGTCGACTGTTTGTTCTTACCTATTACCAACATTGATAAATATAAAGTCTTCAATAATTTTTTCTATTCATCTATTTCAACATTAGATGATGCATACTAAACATGAATTACCACAATGTCTTAAAATACGTCATGATGTACAATAATCATGGATTGCCACAATGTGTCCAAATACATGGTGATATATACTAAATATGAATTACCACAATGTGTCCAAATACATGGTGATATATACTAAATATGAATTACCACAATGTGTCCAAATACATGATGATATATACTAAATATGAATTACCACAATGTGTCCAAATACATGGTGATATATACTAAATATGAATTACCACAATGTGTCCAAATACATGGTGATATATACTAAATATGAATTACCACAATGTTTTCAAATACGTGGTGATACACTAATCATGAATTTGTTACGACTATATGGTAATAAACCAAGTAACTGAAAGAAGCAAAAGTAACACGTTTTGTAATGCTTAACAAATAATTTAGTTATCAAAGTTATAAAATGAAAATGTAAGATGAACTAGCAGTATTATGAACTGAATTCAAAATAAACCTAATAAGTTCTATTCAAGTCCAAAAGAATCGAAAATTCAAAATTAATTAACTATCCTACATCGTGAAAGAATCCACCTGAGCTAACCCATCCAATGGGAAATAGTTTATTTCTTCTAAGAAATTACCACAAAGTTGTCAACAGGTTTTCTTATTAGAAATTTGAAAGCATCTGTCTATAGATCCTATACAATCTACATGCACTTTTATTATCGTAAAATATAATCTATACCCGTGTCAAAACTTAATTATCAAATATCTTGACAATAGATGATCATTACGATTTACAGTCATGAACAAAAATTACACATAATACAGATGGTCGTGGACAAAGAGTTATAAAAAAAATATACATATACATAACAAATTACCACAATGTTTTCAAATACGTGGTGATATATAATCACGAATGACCACAATGTTTTCAAGCACGTGGTGATATACATGTATACTAATCACGAATTACCACGAGGTTTTTAAAATACGTGGTTACAAACCAGATATGATGGCTATATGTAGCCACAAATAATAGGCGTGATTAATTCATTATACATTCGCAAGGCGCCAAGCTACCTTGTAAATCACAAAATGCTTAAAAATAATTTTGTATCTATTATCTTTATTATTCAGGAAGTTGTTGATAAAGATATTATTTCTTCATCACGGAAGACATCTCGTCTAATAAGTACCGTCAACAAGGGAGATAATCAGACCTATCTAACTAACGCACTATAATACTTTGTGTTCTTGTCCAAATATTCGAGCGCATCATTTTGTCTTGAAACACACTCGTTACTGTGTGTGACTTTCAATAGTGTAATATATATATATATATATATATATATATATATATATATATATATATATATAATATATAAAAGTTTAGATTTATTTCCTCAGATAAGAACTGTTAGTGTATTTGCCTTTATGGTGTGATGTAAACGCACTAACATACTCTGATGTATTCATGCACTGACATACCTTGATGTACGCATTCACTCACCTTGATGTGCTGATGCACTAACATACCTTGATGTGCTCATGTACTCACATACCTTGGTGCTCTCATGCACTGACATACCTTGATGCACTCATGCACTCACATGCCTTCAGACCCCCCCTCCCCAACAATATTGGCAAATATATCGATTCAGAATAGAAGTCATATTCATTAGTATCATCGCCATTAAATCATCATCACTACCTACTTCTTCACCAGAAGTCGCGGAAGTTTGGTTAGTAAAGCGTTGGATTCTTAATCCAAGGTCGTTTATTCAAAACCCATGCAGAACAGTTTTAGTCATCAGCCTCCATGTGTCTCTGGGAAAAGCGCTTAGTTCCCATTTTCAATATAGTCAATCATGTGCTCAAAGTACTGTAAAAAAAAAGAAAGAGCGGATGAATCAACCAACTAGCCAACCAACATTTTATTTTTCCAGGGCACCACAACCATAATTTTAATTATTGTTTCTTGTAATTGTCTTCATGATGATGATGATGATGATGATGATGATTTCCTCCTCCTCCTTTTCCTCATTCTCATTTCTCCTGATTGTTATGAGTGCGTACTTCTCTGGAGCATGGCGGCATGTGATTTTTTTTTCATCCATCTGCATTGTTCTTGCGAACGTCGATGCTGCTGGATAGTGAAATATTGTCTTTCGCGTAGTCTATAAATTTAGATTTTTACTTAAACAAGAAAATAAAATTAGTTTTCTGTGCAACACATATGCCTGAAATTTTTCACTGGAATAGTGTAGAAGAAACTTCCACAGCATGATATTTTTAGGTCAAAGTAGGATTAAAACTGCATCAAAATTGACAATACGAATATATGAAAATGTAATCAAGTAATCTTCCCATAATCATCATAATATATTTAAAATTCAGTTGTATTGCACGAGAACTATGTCAGCGATTGCAAGTCATCGAGTCATTCGTTACCGCATAGAAAGTCATCAAGACTTAACTCCCATAAATCTTATTCTTTAGTCTTGGAATGCAGTCCGCTATCTATCAGCACACAAACATACCTACCACTATATTGCAGGAAGCTGTGTGTGATTTTTGAATCGGAAGTAATGAAGGTTCCAGGTATTCATTTTTATTTACAGGAAAATATAAAATCAATTAATTCACACTTTTTTTTCCTTGAAAATATCTGTCAAGATAGTGGACGATGGGATGCCTATGAATTATTTTGCAACAGAGCTTTGATGCATTTCGTTCCGAAAAAAAGTGAATCGGGGCAAGAGATGTTCACACACGTCTTTCTGCCACTCTTTCATGAGATTCAACATACAGTTATTTTTTTTAATGGAAATATTCAAGACCTGTATTGCATTATTGACACTGAATCATACTTGAAGAAGGTCATCAGATTACAAAATCCGCAATTTAGTTCAGTGAAAGTTCAATTAAACTTAAGGTTTAGACCTATGGATTGAAATTGGAGATACATGGTAAGAATAGAAATTATTACCAAATATTTACCAAAGAAATCAATAATGTAATAGAAGGTCACGTTTATTAAAGTTTGTACAGTCCAAATTTGGTCAAGGAACTAAACGAACCTACAAGATGGATATTTTCCAGGATTTAATATTTAGCAGGGCAATATGTCAACTGTTCAGATAAAGCTTACATATAGATTTGCCATAAAGTTTTTAGAACAATTGTATTAGCTATTAGCGTAACTATACTGATAATAAATGTTCCTTTATGCCGTTCAATCTGTGTTAAAACCAATCGAAACTGCTTACATACCCGTCTCCACCTTCATCAAAACTTTGTATGCTGTTTTATAGTTCTTCCAACACACATCCGAAAAGTGTTCAATGTACATGATTAAATTATTTTTAATATCTGTAATATTTCGCAGACGTTGTTGTGTGCTGGAAAGTGGAGGATTCAACAGTTTTGTACTTCATGCATTTTTGTTCTCGTTTTTCGAACAATAAAAGATACATTGTTTATTGAGGAATAATCATGTCAGGTAAAACTAAATATGCTGATAATAGTCGCTTGTCGAACAAGTCAAAGTCTTTGTGGATCTTTTGGCTGTTGTGGTGTTGCCATTTGAACTTTTATGCCAAGCTTGGATTCATTTTGTTTTAATATCTCTAGCCTTCATTTAATTTACAAGGAAATTGGAAAAGTTAATAAATATGATTTCAAGGTTAGTTTCAAAAAGGAGAAAAACAAGTTGAAATCTAATTGGGTTAATAAATAATTGACTTAAAGACATGTTCCCAATGCCAATAAGTGAAAAATATATTTGAGTTTTAAAAATGTAACAGTGACTGCCAAACACATACTGCAGAAAACAATAGAAAATGGAATAACGAGTGCAGAGACAGGTATAGTGAATACAACAGACAAAGGAAACACAATAATGAAATCCACAGGATATTAAACTTAGACACATTCTTTATGTTACTGGTACTAAATCAAAACATCAACTCTTATATTACTTTATAAATACTATATTACACCAATTAATTCTTGTCCCGGATGGCTAAACTTCATTAAACTTGGATCACGGTATTCCGTATGTCTGTTTTCAATTGCTTGATCCAGATCAAGAAAGAAAAATGCCTCCACACTTCTAGAACAAGATAAAAGCAACAAATATGTTGAATCATAATGACCAGCTCAATTGTCTAACCAACTTTCTATGCGAGACTTCATCGCACAATAGACACACACTCCTGTTATGATCTGTGATAATTATTGCATAAAATTCATTAAAAAAAAGAATGAAAGAACAATCTGAACAACATTGTTTATTGTATTTTCTATGTGAGACTTTTCTTGGTACATTCCATTAGCAACAGTTATGTTCAATTCCTGTTTGTACTCAGTTCTAGAGAAAGGGGGTTATTGCTATTTTTTTTTTACTTCCAATCCTTAATGGACCTGTTTATTGCACGACAGTAAGGTACGACGATAATGAAAACATCATAGTTAAATTCCAACAATAAATAACAGATCCAAAGTAAAACTGGACTATACTGTTGGTGGTTATGGTATTTGTTGACACCGATTGGCACATTGACATAATGAAAATATTGAATGTGTTGCTGTGCAGGTTCACATCCCTCAAAACAACTTTATTTCTTAGCAAGAAATAATAGCTCAGAAATCATATCCTTTAAAGTCAACACCAGCAGCAGCAGCAAGATTTTCTAACAGCATTCCAACTGGTATATAAAATAGGAAACAAACAGCATGGCGTATAAATATCTTTTAAAATAGGTAAGCTTAAAAATTACCGCTGCCAAAAATGACATTATTAACATTATTAAAATTGTCTAGCTGAATAAAGAATGCCACGAGTAAAACAAAAATATTAGCGGTTTCTGCCCAATATGTAGTTATTTTACATACACTGTTCGTAATTTGGTTGCAACTTTACACATCCATTATGAAATAGAAAGAGGAAGCTGCCTGAATCCTCACATACTTGCAGAAGATAGTCACTCAGGCCAAGGTCTTAGGTCAACAAGACTGATGGGGTTATCTCCCTTACACCACTCTGCGATTTATATACGGTACACTTTACAACATTCGGTGTCCTACAGTATACTGAATTGTCTATTGATACCCGATTCACGTATATTAAATTAAAGCATGGAAATAATTTATAATTTATATTACCACCAAATCTCAATAATAATAATAATAATAATAATAATAATAATAATAATAATAATATTATTATTATTATTATTATTATTATTATTATTATTATTATTATTGACGCTGGGGTGTATGGGGTGTTCAGGGAGGGGTAGTACCTCTGGCGGGGTAGCAGTCGTACTCTCACGGGGTAGCTAGTCCACCTTTGGTCCCCACCTGTCACACAACTCTCAACTGTGGCTCCCAGTAACTGTAGCATGCGTAGCGGCCACACTACGGGCAACGGCTTCGACTGGCCGGCTAAACCAGGTTGAGGGTAGCCGTCGGGTCTCAAACCCTCGGTGATCTAGGTTTGTCTACCTAAGCATGTGAAGACTGGGCCCGGTGGACTGCGCGGAGGAACCACCAGCTGGTCAACGGGCAGAAAGGCGGTTAGAGCATGCGACGTGGAACGCGACTAGGGCACAGTGAGACACATTAGACACTGCTGGACATCCACTGTATCCCCCCTATCTCCAGCCGTCTCGACTCTGTCTTGCCACTGGACCCAGATATGCGGGGATGAGAGAGTGAGGTCGACGAGTGCGCAACTCCTCCTCACTGAAATCCAATTCTCACGCGCAAGTCATGACTTCACCAGATCACTATCCCATTCCATCATCCTGCAAGTCCTGCGGCGACGGGGAAGTGGCGAAGCGGCAGGTGTGGATTCACTGGCAGCCGTAGTAACAATCCTGCACGCAGGCGGCTCAGGCCATAGGGTCGTCTTCCTGTGACCGAAGTAGCATGGGAGTTCGGCAACCACCTGAGCGTCTGAGTAGCCCTCTTCAGGACTACACTGCTCGCCTCCACAGCAAGAGGACGGGACTAGAAAAAGTGTCCTAAACATTGTCTACTTCATCTTACCCTGGCCAGCTTACCGCGGCTGGCGATGATCCCACTCCAGCGGTAAGAAAACAAAGAAACAGATCAAGGTGACAACTCTCACCTTAGGCACATGGAAAGTGCGCACACTTATGGATCGTACCGGGACTGAAAGGCCTGAAAGACGGACTGCTTTGATTGCCAGAGAGCTGAACAGGTACAAAGTCCAGATTGCAGCACTCAGCGAGACCTGATTTGTTGACGAAGGTCAACTGTTAGAGGTAAATGCAGACTACACCTTCTTTTGGATTGGACGCAGCGAGGAAGAACGTCGCGAGGCTGGAGTTGGGTTTGCCATCAAGTCCAACCTGGTTAACAAGACAGTCGGCCCACCTAAAGGCATCAACGATCGTCTGATGACCATTCGACTGCCGCTCCCAAGAAAGCGATATGCCACACTAGTCAGCGCCTACGCCCCAACACTGACAAACCCTGATGAGATCAAGGACAAGTTCTACGATGAACTGAAATCCGCTATTGCTGCCGTGCCCAGAAAAGATAAACTCATCATCCTTGGTGACTTTAACGCCCGGGTTGGCGCAGATCACACCTCATGGGAAGGAGTGCTGCGAAAAAATAGGATTGGCAGCTGTAACAGCAATGGCCTCCAACTGCTGAAAACTTGTGCAGCGCACGAACTGCTCATCACTAACTTTGTCTTCCGCCTACCACTTTGCAACAAGACGTCATGGATGAACCCACGCTCCAAGCACTGGCATCTGCTCGACTACGTCATAGTGCGACAGAAAGACAGGCAGGACGTCAGAGTGACGAAGGCTATGTGTGGAGCCGAGTGCTGGACTGACCACAGGCTGATCATCTCCAAACTTAACATCAGGATACAGCCTCCTAGACGTCCTCAAGGAAGCAAGACGCTGAAGCGACTGAACGTCTCCAAGCTGAAAAACGATTCAGCAGTCCCTTGCAGACGAACTAGACAACAAGCTGGAAGCCATCACTCTAGGCTCGCATGATGTAGAGTCTGATTGGGCGTCCCTTCGGGATGTTGTTTACTCCACCACCGCCGATGTGGTAGGCCCTGCCACGCGCAAGCACCAGGACTGGTTCGATGATAATGATGATCGCATTCAAGAACTGCTCGACGAAAAACACCGCACACACAGAGCGCTGCTAAATGACCCGCACTCCACATCTAAGAAAGCTGCATTCGCCAATATCAGAAGAAGAGTGCAGAGAGAGCTCCGACAGATGCAGGACACATGGCTGAGCAAGAAGGCGGACGAGATCCAGTCGTATGCAGACCGCAATGACATGAAGAGGTTCTACGAGCCGCTCAAGACAATCTACGGTCCCACTAAATCAGGATCTTCCCCCCTCCTCAGTGGAGATGGGAACACGCTGATCACTGATAATGAAGAGATTCTCAAGCGCTGGGCAGAACACTTCGACAGTGCCCTCAACCGTCCTTCCACCATCAACGTTGAAGCCATCGCTCGCCTGCCCCTGGTCCCAACCAACGCTTCCCTCTCGGATTCGCCAAGTTTCACAGAAGTAGAGAAGGCAATTAATAGTCTATCCAGTGGCAAAGCCCCGGGTTCTGACTCCATCCCAGCGGAAGTCTACGCAGCTGGTGGTCCCGACTGACGCAGAAGCTTATTGACCTCTTCCAGTCTGTGTTGAACCAGGAGAAGATTCCGCAGGAGTTCAAAGACGCCTCTATTGTCCACCTCTACAAGCGAAAGGGGAACCGGCAAGCATGCGACAACCACCGTGGCATCTCCCTATTATCCATCGCAGGGAAGATACTGGCCAGAATTCTGCTAAATCGACTGACAGTCCACTTGGATCAAGGCTTGCTACCAGAGAGTCAGTGCGGCTTCAGGCAGGATCGGGGCACGGTGGACATGATCTTCGCAACCAGGCACCTCCAGGAGAAATGCCAAGAGCAGAACGTCAGCCTCTGCACCACTTTTGTGGACCTCACAAAGGCTTTTGACACTGTGAGTCGTGAAGGTCTGTGGAGGATCATGGCAAAGTTCGGATGCCCTGAGAAGTTCATCACCATGGTCAGACTGTTCCACGATGGCATGCTCGCCAGAGTACAGGATGATGGAGAGTTCTCCCTTCCCTGTCCAGTGGCAAACGGTGTCAAGCAGGGCTGCGTTCTTGCCCCGACCCTGTTCAGCATGATGTTCACAGAGATGCTGACCGATGTTTTCCTTGAGGGTGACATTGGCATCGACATCCGGTTCAGGACTGATGGGAACATCTTCAACCTGAGAAGACTGCATGCTATGACTAAAGTCCAGGAAGACACCATCCGCGACTTCCTCTTTGCTGACGACTGCGCTTTGAATGCTGGTACTCAGTCTGACATGCAAGAAAGTATGGATCGATTCTCCAAAGCCTGCACAGACTTCGGACTCACAATAAATACGAAGCAGACCGAAATCATGTACCAGCCTGCACCCTCAGTCCCCTACACCGAATCCAGCATTACCGTCGATGTCCAGAAGCTCGCTGTTGCTGACAAATTCATCTACCTTGGCAGCACCTTGTCGCGCACAGTCTCCATCGATGAAGAGGTCACTCTCAGGATTGCTCGTGCAAGTGCAGCCTTCGGCAGACTTTACAATACTGTGTGGAACAGAAGAGGAATCAGCTTGCAAACCAAGCTCAAGGTGTACCGCGCAGTAGTACTGCCATCCCTCTTGTACGCCCGTGAGACATGGACGGTGTACAGTCGCCATGCAAAACAGCTGAACTCCTTCCACATGCGCTGCCTCAGAAAACTGCTCCACATCAAATGGCAGGACAAGACTCCTGACACAGAAGTCCTCCAGAGAGCAGAGATGACAAGCGTCTATGCCATGCTCAGAAGGTCACAACTCCGCTGGGCTGGTCATGTCTGCCGTATGCCTGATGAGCGCCTCCCAAAGAGACTGTTCTATAGGGAACTCGCTGAAGGCAAGCGTTCCCGAGGAGGCCAAAAGAAACGGTTCAAGGACACGCTCAAAGCCTCCATGAAGTCCTGTGGCATTGATCCAGACAGCTGGGAGCAGCTTGCCGAAGATCGCGCTGCCTGGCGTCACCAGATCAACTCAGGCACAGCTGAATTTGAAGAGCACCGGATCAACGAGGCCAAGCAGAAACGCCAGCAGAGGAAGAGCAGAGCCAGCGCCGACCTTCAGTCCATCCAGCCCCCGGCAATTCCCTGTCCTCATTGCCCTAGACTCTTCAGAGCGCAGATTGGCCTCACCAGCCATCTGCGCACTCACAGACCAGCTCAGATCGGAAATCATGGTCGTCTTCGAGACCGAAGGACGAACATCATTATTGACGCTTCCCTAACATTCATAAAAGTTTTCTATGGCGTCAATGATATGATTCATTATGGGTATACAATACACATGGTCTAAAGAGTTAACTGTTATCATTAGTAGCATACGATCCCAAGGCCTTAAGGTGTTAACTTTATCTTTATGAATATATGATCCCAAGGCCCCAAAGAATTAACTGTATCATTAGTAGTGTACGATCCTGATGCCCTAAAGAGTTAACAGTACCATCATACGATACTAAGACCCTGATTATTTCACTGTATATGGTACTAAGGCCCTAAATAAGTAACTGTATGATTAAGTATGATCTTTGCCAACACCTACAGATTCACAATAATACAATAGTATCATAAGAGATTACAATTTATATCACTGGGGGACGTTAATAATGCGCTGTATTAATTAGGGTCGTTGTAACATTAAGAGTTGTGACATAGCTTAAACATTATTGAACTGCAATAAGCCATACTCATAGAATTGCTGCTTTACAAAGTAAATAGTATAGGTATAGTTTTTAAATCTGTGTATGTTTGCAGCATGAAATGTTTGCCTTATTTTATAGACAATGTGTCGCTTCACTTATTTTCGGCCGTCTCTTAGTTGATGGCTCCATACTTACAAATGAATCTTCTTCATAAATGCCTGAAGAACTATGAAACACGATATTGATTTGTCTTGTAATTTTGAAATATGCAGGATTTAAAAGTAGTTATTTTGATTTTGGAAATGTGCTCTCGACCTTGGTCTAGAAGTCATTTTCAGGGCTGGTTCTATTAGTTCACTATTAATAACTGCGTCTTATAGTTAAAACGAAAAGAAGTTTGCAGAAAATCAAGAAATCACTGCGACAAATATCCGACCCGGAGTCAGCATTCAAGAAAAGTACATGGAGAAGAAGTATGTTGTCATTTGGCTAAACGGCCTTGATGACACACACGAGATCATTTACAAATCATTGTTTATGGCAGTAACAGCCTATGAGGAGACACAAAAATATCATGAACAAATCATTGTTACAAATATAATGTACAAACCATTGTTTATGGCAGTACAAACCATTGCCTATGGCGGGGACAGCCTTAGAGGATACAAACAACATGTACAAATCATTGTTACAAACATTGTGTACAGATCATTATTACAAACATCATGCACAAAGCATAGCTTAAGGCGATAACAGCCTTGGAGGGTACACACAAACACCATGTACATATCATTGTTAAAACATTATGTATAAATCATTGTTTATGGCAGCAACAGCCTTGGAGGATACACACAAACATCATGTACAAATCATTATTACTAACATCATGTACAAAGCATTGCTTATGGTGGTAACGGACTTTGATCATGCAAACAAAAACGTAACGATAACGGCCTTTGAACGTAAACAAAAACATCGTGTAGAAAAGTATTGTTTATGGCAGTAACGGCATTTGAGCATTGTTATGTACTAGACGTAACTACTACCACTTCCAATATCCTTATTGAACATCTAACCCATTTTATAATCGTCTGATGTTCTAGACATAATGGTAACCACAATCAATATTAAGTACGAACGTCTAACCCATTTTGCAAACCATCTGATGCACTAGACTTATCTATCATCAATTCCAGAACATCTAGCATATTTTGTAAATAATTTCAATGTACTAGACAAGGTCACAGTATCATTAGCAGAAAATTTACAAATTTAACAAATATATATTTAACATACCAATCTATTATATGAAAAACTTTTATAATTGGTTTTCTTCCAAATCACTATTTCATTAATACAAATTAAAAAGTTGACAAATATTTACCTACATCAACGCCCTTGGAAATATTCTTTTGAGAATTTTACTCTTCATCGTAAACTTTTGTACATTGATTTAACACTGGGTCAAGGCTAAGGTCATGTGACAGCTTTACGATAAGTCTTGGCAGAATCTTCTTTCGTCATCTGTTATGGATCGATTCAGCGGATTGCACCATTTTTCAATCTTGCTTCTCATGCACTTCGACCCTATGTAATTAGTGACAATATACCCTGATCAAGGTATTTTAAAAGGAATTATCTGATACTACCAACATGGCCATATGACTTGACTCGAGCGTCCGTCGATTTGTTAAGTGACTGTCACGTACACGTAGAACGAAGGCATCGTCGAATATGATACTGCCAATACGGTCATGTAACTCGACATTAGCATCCGTGGAGTTTTCACGTGCACTTATGACTTAAGTCAGCGTTAAAGAGAAGTATCTGATACTAAAAAATTTTTTTGCTATTTTAAATTAAAGTCACTTGTTATCACTTCCAAATTCAGACTGACTGCGATTGCTTTGGTGTCAAACAGTAATTAGTGATAGTATGCAATGGATTACACTCCTTACACTCCTAAGCAACAAGATAACAATTTGCCGTTCTTTATGTTTTGAATATTTAAATATCTGCATAGCATGCAAGATATCAATATATATAGGAACTGTGGAGTTTCCTCGTGGATAGAAATTATCCGTTTAAACTATGCATGCACGAAAGCACGCACGCACACACATACATACATACATACATACATACATACATACATATATTCTTTTTTGCAACGAATGAAGAGAAAAAGTCTTCAATTAAGCACTTTGTAAGCCACGAGCAGCATAATTGAGAAATGCATCATCATCATACAGAAACACAGCTGGTTTTGAAGTATTTGCAATACAGAATATTTATTTCATTAATAATGATAATAATATGATGATCATTATTTGGGGATTTTCTGTGTGCATAAATAATAAACAATTTCCTTTCTATAATTTCCGAGAATGCCTAAATCTAAGTCATTGATCCTCACTCTAAAAGAAGAAGTAGAAAATACTATAAAAATAGAGAGGGACTTCACTCTGACTCGAAGTTATAATTGCGATTCTTTGGTCCAAATGTATAATGACATCAAATGATCTTTCTTTTGCCTTTTCTATCATATGCTAGAAACAAAATATTTCGGACGTATATAACAAATACTTTCAACTGCTCTCGAGCTCGTGGTTGTTATTATGTAATAATAACCTAATTGACGCTAGAATGACTTGATGATGTGTCTTCACAAGCAGCAACGAACGCAATAAATTAAGATTACTCAAACCAACTGAAGTGCAGATGTTTCATTGATTTGCAGAAACATTGTCTAGTGTTATCTGCAATATTGATTTGTTTTTGCAAAAATACGTTGTTTGTCATCTAACCGGATGAGTGTCCGCAAAAAGATTTACAAATTTAGGAAGTATCACTATGATTGCCGCCAAATCTCTTTCAGGGAGCCGAAGTTATTTGACTCGATTGGAAAGAGACGGTGATGTTCCGAATATAACTATATTAACTATATGTGTCGTCCATTTAGAACACACTCGTATGTTTCCGAGGCTGCAACTGAATCGTTCTGGTGCGTTCCATGTTGTTAAGATTTTGGCGGATGAAAATCTGGGTACATGTATTATGACACAGACCTAATGATAAAATGGATTTACATTTATTTTAGGATTTAAATGTAACTGAAAGTTAATGTTTTGGAATATTTTTAATACACTGATATGTGTTACACATTCAGATGCATAGACAAACTAAATAAAATCAATTATATTGAGTGCCATTAATTTTCATCGGCGTTGTTGATACAGACGGTCATGGCTACCTCTAACAGAGTTGATTGAAAGACATAAAACAAGAGGCATCGCAGTTAAGTTACAACTGAAAAAGGGTACGTTAACAACTATTATTATTTTAATGAAAGAAAGGTATTTCTACGTATCAACATTAATGTTTAATTCAAACAGCCAAACAGTTTTCAACAATTTTGAAAAGAGACCAGTCACCTTCTTGTTACAAATGCATACACAATTGTTATTTCAAATAATTTTACCTGAATATAACATACACTGGGATTCAACAACCATATCTATCCCAACAATTACCACCCATTTACTATTTATATACAAATGATGTTCCATGTTGGTAAGTAATATATTTCATTTGCCCATTTTGATACTTAAATGTGATCAGGTTTCTCTTAGTGCTGAAAATAATAATTTAAAGCAGAAAAGGCCGAGAATATATATTATCTTCCAATACTTATTGCTGGTGAAAACCAAAAGAAACGTAAATTGACTAAATCAATCAATGATAGGTTTTGTTGTATTTAAGTTATTAATATGACTAATTTGCAACTTTTATTATTCTAGATTAAGGCCTAACTGTACAGTGATGGATTGAAGTGAGGTATTTAATGCAATGCATTATCTTTACCTGCGGATGCATTTACCTTACATGAACGTCTTTGCTATTTATATTCGACATAAACGTCCTAGCCAGTAAATGAAATTTTTATATGAAACATACACTCTAACACCCATCACAGGTACAATTAACATTTCGTATTTCACTTGATCATCAGAAAGATGGTAGAACTTATTAAGTGTTGAATGTCGTGGATTTGATATTTTACAGCTACTATATAAGTTAAAGGATCATTTTAATATTATCTTACAGGTTGTTTAAGTACCGAGTCAACAACCCCTTTCCTTTCAATCTTTCAAAATATTTCTTTGAACTTCACAGATATTCTCTGTAATTGATTTTTTTCTCAATTTTTTCCTTACAATATGCCGTAGGATCAAGCAACTCGAACATAGTTATTTCTTGCAAGAGCTATTGCTTCTCCAATCATTTCTTATGAGATCCTGTATTTATTTGTTACGTCCAGTTCTCTCCTGACAGGTTCCAGTAGGATCAAGTAGGTCGAATATAGAGTTGTTCTTGTAATGTTCTGTTATGTCCAATTCTCTTCTTATCAGATCATGTAGGATCAAATAACTCGAACATATAATTGTTTCCTGTAACTATGTATTGTGTCTAATTATCTCCTTATAAGACCCATTCGGATCAAGCAACTCGAACATACAACTGTTTCCTGTAAGTGCTATTCCTCCTCCAATCATAGCTTCTGCTATGGTCAGTTACTGTTTTGTTTTCAGTACAATGACAATTGACATAATCGTCCTATAGAGATGCCTTTACGGCCGCCTTTTTTTGTATTTCTGCCAATAGGAAGACGTGTCCTATGGTTACGTTTTTGCATAAATTATTTGTTGTATTTCTGCCAATAGAAACAGCTATCATATCGATCATATCGATACATTTTTGCGTAAGTACAGTTTGGTATTTCGGAGGACAACAAATTGTGATAATGTTTTTATTATTTATTTTACATACTAAACTAGAATTACTATACATTATAATACATTTCATTATAGGAATAACATATCATGGTTGGCTATTATTGATATGTAAATTTCCGTAATCACTCACAAAGTAACTAAAGCCCGAAGGACTGTATGTTAACTTGGCGAGTGATCAGGTAACAATTACACAGCCATAGTCATTTTATCCTTATTATTTCATTTTAAATTCTTCGTTTCTGTCATCATATTAGTGGATTTCATCAACAAAGCTTTCACTGTTAGGTTAACTTTGATTACTCTCTTCATTGCGCCAGAATATATAGCCCCATCTTCGGTAGCCAAGAGTCGTCGACTCTTATATAGAATTATAGAGTAGAGTGTCAGAGCGGCTCATGCCAGTGATCTAGGGAACTTGGTATAGTCATCTTGAAAAAATGTTTGGATGTTATTTTCAAACCAGGCTATACCTTTATCCGATATTATACGTATGGCATGTTTAGTTTTAGCAATCTTTGTTCTTGTTTTCTACGTATTTCGCTCTTTCCTTGTGTCCATTTTTTAACTGAAATTCCATGCTCGCCACATGACCCTTACTTTAGATATAATTTTAAAGGAAACAGTTGTTTGGATAATTCATTTGAATTACAAAGTGTTCATTTACTCTGGACTAAAATATTTTTAAGGAATTGCGGTGAATTCATTCAAGGACTTTTGGACAATGCCGTATTAATACATCAAGACTGTTGTAACATGAACACATTCGATGACCACCTGGAATTCATTTGGAACTCTCGATTCTTTTGCACTTGTGTAGAATTTTTCAGGAGTATTTTGGATTTAGTTCGTAATACTGTAATGACCATGGCTAGAGTCACAATGACTGATAATATTTTCAGTCGTTTGCTTTAATCAATTTTGTTTCGATAAACATGATGCATATTAAATGAATATGAACTAGAAGGTTCCACTTACAAAACAAAGCAATTATAATTATCTCTAATTTCTATAGATTGGCAAACTATCAGTCATCCCTGTCAATCTTAACATGTGTAACCTATTTTCGAGGCACAGGTTCGTTCGGTGAAAGAACTTTAAAAGTTGCTGTAAAGTCTCCGAATGTTCTGCTGACCTGCTACACATATTATATTCTCATTCTGCTACTGTGAGTAAATAATGTAAAATACATAAATCATGAAGAGAATCATCCATGTATTATCCTTGTATCAAGATGTCTGTCATAAGCGTTTCTTATTTGTAGATTCTACACTTTCGCATATTCAGTTATTCTCTCCATTGATAGTAAGGTACTGATAAGTAAGTAATTTGCATATTTTAGTGAAAATATGGTTGCAATACGGTTGTGTAGATATATGCAGTTCATGCTTTAATGAGACAACTGTGGGCGTTTGCATGAAGTGCATAACCCACGCCTAGATCGATTCAATTATTGAAGAGTTAAATTATCGTCATATAGTTTCACAAATTCGAGTACGTTAGATCTTATTTGTTTTGTTTAAACTAGCCCTGCAATGCTCCAATACTTATAGCTGTAGATTTATGTATTTACAATGTTGACCTTATGTACCACGCAAACTGCATAACTGCTCCGGTGGCCAGGTGCTCGACGCGAGCTTAATGTTAAAAAACCCCCAAACAATAACCAGAAGGAAACAAATCATACCGAGTGACAAAATTTACCTCAGATTACTCCATGATCCGTTCTGACATAGGACCATGCCTATCATTACTATAAAAGAGACAAGGTAAGTAACTTCCAAAAACCTCATTCCACACCTGAACGCACTAGGCCATAATTTATGGCTTGTTTTACTCCTGAGACATTTTTTTTTCATCAAGCCATCATTGACTTTTCTGTGTTGCAGCAACAGAAGTTACGGACACAACACCCCCTTTGAAGAGGTGCTCTCTTGGACTAATCCTGACTGTGACTGCACCATTTATTTCAGTAGTTTTATTTCAATTGCTATAAAATACCTCGTGCCAAAACTGAATATTTAAAATCTTTATATGTTCATATTATAAAATATGTAGTGTTTTATACTTCATTGAGATGCTGTAATAATTCTTCCCATATCAAACAATATTGGTTAATATTGTGATAATTATTTCAGATCTAATTTTTTTTTTTTTTTAATGGATGCATCAAAATTGCACATGATAATTATTCACTAAGAAAAATGATAATGGATTAAAACTTTTTGTGACTCGATGGTGTACCTTCATTGAAACAATATTGAACGTTCTTATAATTATATAAACACCAATGTGACGTGTAATACCTTGTAGCTTGTTTAAAATCTCGCAGACCAGATTGTTTTAATGATATCTGTTTTTCAGCTTTGTTTAAAAAGTGTAGTCTTAATGAACTACATAATGTTTTAATGTTATTTCTATTGAATTCATATAATGATTTAATGTTATCTCTTTTTAATTCATCTGTGATTCACCATGATAGAGCGTTGCTTACAGTTTTATCGCCTTGTCATGTTGTTCTTGCGTACCATTTTCGTGTTCGACTGCGATATTGTTATGCGCTCTTTCTTTTTCCACTTGATTTTGTGGTCAGTACAAATTCAAATGACGCTCACGTTTAATTACTTCAATTGCTAATATGCTATTCTGTCGCATTCTAAAAGCATGGTATCTTTTGAAAACATAAAATCTCAAGACTTCCATGCTACTTAATGCTGTTATAAACATATTGTGTTTCAATCATATATTTTAACGGAATGATGCTTTCTGCTTGGTTCACAGTATTAATTCATCTTATCCCTTCCATTTGACAAGTACATACATTACACCTAAGATAATGTTCTTCAAACTCTTTTTTCAACTTTGTATAAGTCATCTTCTTGGTCATGAAATGTGCCCTCTATAACATCTTCCTTCCAGTTTATAAACAACCAAATTACTCAGTAATACTTGCCTTATTTTAAACATTTCCTTGGCAAATGTAGGAAGAGAGCTCTTTGTAAATATTGTCATTTATTTTTTAATTTGACCGTTTCAGCTAATTTCAATTTGAGAGTTAATAGATGTATCAGTTCTAAAATAACTGGATAGGATCAACAATACTTTTGATTCTTTTTTTTTTTTTTGTTGTTGCTCGTTTTAACCAGGGTTATGTCTATTGACGTATGATGAGTATTATTGTATGCTTCATTTATATTTGGTGATTTGTGAGATGAAGTCATCTTGGATCAGTAGTCAAGGTGCCGTATACATCACCGAAAGAGTGCGGTTTTGAATACTACCGTCAGGGCAATATGGTTGGATTGTGTGGTGCATCCTCAAGTAAGGCACTTTGCTTCAATTGCTTTTGTACTAAATGGTCTAATTGTATTGCTGCGATGTAAAACACCATATCAAACCATTTATTTTGAGTAAAATATTTTCATATTCAAATATTTAGAGTTCTGTTCTATTAATCCGTTTTTTCCAAGAAATCTTTAAAGTTTTCGTTGTATAACACTTTTCCTGCATCAAGCTACGTGGTTTCCATTATTTTTCGCTTTAAAGAGTTATATAAGAATCGTGTATGTTAACTCCATATTTGTGTAAACTTACTTAATCCAAGTGTATTTTAAGAAGACACATAACAATCAATGAGTATTGACAGCAATTGTTGTATTTTTCATATGCTTGCATATCACGAATGTCTGTCTGCCATTGGTCATCCACACAGAAACATGGACCCTTCTTCTTGTTTGCATAATCTGTACGTAGACTGTTTATTTAACCTGTCTTTCAGTTTAGCATATTTTATTTTATTTTTCTTCTGTTTAATTTAATCCCGCGTTTGATTGATATTTGTGTATGCAACTATACTATCAGGATCGTAGAAAATTTGTTTAAGGTACCGTTTTTCCTCAGCCTTTTAAAATTGTACATATGCATCTAGTGGATAGCTTTTTAATCTTTCAAACTGATTAATGATTTAAGATTTATGTTAATTTTTGCCATTTCTAAGGTTGATTCAGATACAAATGCTTCAGAGTCTATTTTAATGTTGTATTTAAATCAGACTTTGTTTTATATGAAATATATCATTTTTCTTTTTAGACACTTAGATTGGCCTTGTAAAGTTTCGTTTTCTAAACTGTATGGTGAATTTGGCAAACTAAAATTTGTGCATTTACCCATATCATATATGCATTTAATTCCGTCTTTATGCTGTACTGATTTAACAAAGTTGCTATCAGGGTTTATGATGCTTACCTCACCGTTATTTTCACTGAATTTAAAATGCAAATCCTCATTTCCAAAACACTGCAGGAAATCTTATTTCATTTTCGAAATCAGCAGATAGACAAATTTATTCCATTGAATGCTATTCTGTATCACCAGCAGATTTGACCAAATTATTATCCTCTTTCAAATTGTAAACAAAAAGTTACCTTTTGATAAAGAAATTGTGCTTTTATGCTCTAGAATCTTGAATCTACCATAAAAAGGCTTTCTGCCATTATTTATGATGTAAAATAAATACAAAGTCTTTTTGCATTCTAGTCGGTGTTCAGTCCAGAGATTACAATGCCGTCTAGCAACTTGAGTGTGTTGGTTTTCGTATATAATCGTTCATGCATAATGTAACAACTAATTTTTTAGAGTTATATAAAAAAGCTATCTTGAAACTTTGAACTTTGACTTTTATAATATACAAAATACCCATCTTAGTAAATAATGTTTGTGACCCTAGTGGGTAATATATCTCGGAACTTTATTTTACACCTTGTAGCAACCACTGACCATCTAACTGCCAGGTTCAAGGGAGGAACCTGGGTTTCTCTTTTAAACGGGGATATTTTTGTTTAACCTGAAGGTATTTTAGTCAGGAGTGTAGTGCTGTGGGAACACGTGGGAACGACGTTCCTTTCCTTTTTTGCGCTTGCCATAGTCCCGCCCTCGCATGTGGGTAACATGCGTTCCCTCACTTCTTGATTGCGTTCTTTCGCTTCTTTATTTAGTACTACACCACAGAATACAATGGATATAACTAGTTTTTTTTTTCTTCTAAAAATTAGAGAAAGAATAAAATTTTGAAGCTATCTGGGGGCCTGATATTTATTTCTAAAACATCCTATGCCCCCCTCCCTCCCTCCTAATGAAATTTAAATTACATAGCCTTTACAAGTGGCAACGTTTGATACATATTGGCTAGGTAGGTTGTATCAATGCCGGCGTGCCCCGTGCGTTAGTAATTTTTAATAATATATCTATAGAGAGAAAGTAAATTTAAAGCGATGGAAGAAAATTTTAAGTTCAATATCTCATAAAACTTGTTTAAAGGTTTATTATCAAATGCCGTGCTCACAGTGGGCCCCTAGTCCGAGTTTCCTTTTAACCCTTGCCACCCCATTATTGATATCTGGATATTTATGTTGAGGTGTACGGTCAGAGTCCATTCCCTATCGAAAAGTTGGAATTCGCCGGCACCATTTGGTGTCGGCATAGGGTAGCCGCTTACTAGCCGGCCTAGCAAACTTTAACGACCTTTCATCGAGATATACCTGCATGAAATCGATAGGAATATGATTTATTTTCTCAGATATTGCGAGTATAGTATTTGTTATATCTTTAATCCTCTGACAGAATATCCGAAACTATGAATGTCCAAAGATCAAAAATGGGGTGGCAAGGGTCCGAGGAAACTCGGACTAAGTGGGCCCTGTACATAAATCGGGGGAAAGGGCGGGGGGGGGGACGCCAAAATGATCCAATTGGGCCCCCGTTTGCTAAGGCCGTTCCAGCTTTGTATCCTCTGTCAGTATTTTAGTCTCAGCTAATAATGTTCACATACTACTGTCAAAGAAAGGTGTGCTTCTGGTGGTCAAGCGGTGTTTTGGTGAGTCTGTCTCTCCGTATCTCTAATGTATCTATCTGCCAGTGATAGTCCATGTAATCTGATTAAAATCAGATCTCCAGTGTCCTACGTGAAGAAATGACAGCGACTGACACGAATTTTTGATGATCAGCTGGTTCAATAGTCCCTATTAAAATCTAGTCGTGTACATTGGTTGTATGACTCCAGGTGCAGTATTTAAGATTGGAGACTGGTACATTACACAATAAAATAAACGAGAAGGGAATGTTCCGTCGTCAGCAGGTACCGTTCATATTGCCATGGTGGCAAATGTGATGTAATTTTACAGGCGAAATGTGGCTTAAAACCATGATTTGACTGGCCTAAGGTGGCGTAGTAAAAATAGTTCCCTGTGTTAGGGGGAGTTGTATAGTTTTACAACGTGAAATTCCGACGGTACGGAAAGTTAATGAAGAGAAACTATGCAGATGTGCTGTTGATAGACAATTGGAAAGTTGTGAGATCTGTGGTCTTGTATTAATTAGAGTAAAATTATTTATTGAATGGACACGTTGGACTTTTTAATTTCGAACAAAAGTTGTATGGAAGTCTTTGGAATTAGGGGAAACTTACGACTTCTAGAGGAATCGCTCCAGGGTCTGATATCGCATGGTCAAGTAAAACCCCCTTGATTGTTACAATATCTCCAATTATAGTTCTTACACATTTGAATTCAATATATCTCACCATCTATTTGTAAATGATTTTGTTCTTTATGTTTTTAAAAAACAACAAAACAATGAAAATCTGTTTGAAATTACTTTAAATTCAGACTTTGGCAAGACACATTAAATGACAAAGAGATAAACACACTCATTATATTTTCTTGACAGTGTATGTGACACTGTATTCTGTATAACAACAATGTAATACACTATGTCCTGTATCAACCATATTGTGATACACTGTATTCTGTGTCAGATATACTATGATACTCTATCCTGCATCAACCATATTGTTACACGCTGTATTCTGTATCAACTATATTGTGATGCACTGTATTCTGTGTCAACCATATTGTGATACACTGCATTCTGTGTCAACCATACTGTGTTCTTGAAACATTTTAGCATTCACTTTAAACTGAAGCTTGAATCACCTCCTGGATAGATTTGAAAACTGTAGTATGCCCACACATTTCAAATTTGGTATGCTGGTACTGAAATCGAATTTAAAGAGATCCTGAAGTTTTATCATTCTAACTTCAATTTATGTAAAATTGACTGACTTTGTGCATGAACTTCAAGTGCATGCCCAAAACAGTTCAAGAATACGGGGTCAGATGTCATCCATAGTTAAAATTGTCTAAGTTACTGATGATACAGATTACAGAGTAAAATAAAATCTGTTCAGAAATTAAATATCTAAAATGGTTGAAAGCTCAGTTAGCAAGACACACAATTACCTCATTATTTTGTGAAGATGTTTATTGCAATCACTCTTCAGCAGCAAGTCCATCATACACGTCGTCAGAAACACACGCTTGAGTGGTAACAAACTTGATCCATACGGTGCTAAAATGCTTCATTAATATACACTGATGAGATGGGACTCACAAAAATTCATTCAAGATCTTGGTGATTTAAGTTTGTATACTATGTCTGAAGAAACTGCTCAAAATATTATAAATAGTTTACAAACCATTTCAGCTGTATGGAAGTCAGAATGGCTCACTAAGATGCACAGGTATTACCCATTGTTAATCGTAGGAAATTTGGATGATATGGAAGTTCATATAAAGGTTCAGTAAAACACTCAGAAATAAAGCCTAAATAAAGCGAACAATCAACTACTGACTTATCACATTCGACATCGACCATGGATGCAAGAAAATAACATTGGTTCCCTTTGCCATTAATTATATGACTTGAAATTATAACTACTATATGAACTATAAAGAGCTACACTCTTATTACAACACCACCCAAGAATTATTAACTGCATTGTGACGACATGAAATGGTGGTCGCTGATCTAGATTAGCCTGAAACTAATTAACCAGCATTTTGTCATACAATGTTATCCACATGTTTAACAATATTTCACAGATCCTGTAATGAAAATAAAGCATTTTCTAAAACACTTTACATATCATCAAACATGAAGAAAATCTCAAAAAATCAATTATTTTACATTTTTTTAATGGTTGTTCTGACAGCATTTTTCACTTTGTCTTAATTTAAAGAAGTTGCTGATAATTATTCTAATAAAAGGTCATTGCAGCTTGTCATGTTCATGTTTAATGGTTATACAATGACATTAAGGATTACTTGATTTGACAAGTCATGAATTATACCCATTACATACCTATTGCTGACGTATTACACGCTTTATGCTGATATAATGACTTTATATCAAAATTACTTGACATTTCACAAATTATATCCAGCATACACCTAACACTGATGTGTCATGCTTACATGTTTTATCATTATAACACTGACTTTATATAACAATTACCGGTACATGACATTTCATGAATCATACCAAATACAGACCTAACACTGATGTACACGCCATGTGTATGTGTTTTATGCTTATACACTGACTTTACATAAAGATTTCTTGACATTTTATGCACCATACCCAGTACAGACCTAATGCTGATAAATGTGTCATGATTACATGTTTCATCATTATATACTGACATTATATAAAGATTGTGACTTGACATTTCATGCATCATTCACATCACAAACCTAACACTGATGTACGTGTCATATTAAGTTGGTCCTAAAACAGTGCATGATTAAGGCAGGCAGTGACTATTCTGAATTATTGCTATAAATATGTATCTCCCTGCCAAAACCCATGAAATTTACAAATTATCAAGCACCAAATCCACCAAAGTCTATTTGGATTCTTCTTCTACAAGCTATCAGGTATAATTTCTTGATTATTTAGATGATTATTTCTATTTGATACTTCTATCAGCAAAAGCAAATTTTAGCAAAAACACTAGCGTGAAATATATATATATATATATATATATATATATATATATATATATATATATATATATATATATATATAGTAGACCCTGTATTTAAAAGTTTTCTATGGACATAACTGACGTGTGCAGAAACCATTTTCTTCTTTCAGCTACAATGACCTTGACCTCTGTCCATTCAAACCTGAATCAATAATCATCTTCCTTGCACCAAGTGCAAACCATCCATTAAAAATTCACTTTTATGCTTTTAGTCATAGTAACCTCGATCTTTGAACTTTTGACTACAAAATTAATAGGTGTCTTCAATACCTCCAGTGCAAGAAATTCTCCATGGTTGGTCCAGGTATTGGAAGTAAAACTAATGTCGATTGTGTGGAGTGCATGCTTATTCAGCCAAACCATCCACAAAGTTTGGTAACCATAGATGATGAAGAAATTAAGTCATTGTGTTCAAACCATTTGCCTTCTTGCTGTCACCACTGAAACTCAAATTGTTCCTTCAATATCCCAAGTGCAAGCCATTTACAGTTCGGTGGAGAACTAGAGTTATTGTACAGAAACAATTGTTCTTCTTTCAGTCCTTACAGTGACCTTTACCTTTTAATCCAAAAATCACTAGGGTCTTTCCTTACCTCAATAGCAAGCCATCCATAAAGTTTGGAGACTCTAGATGGTGTGGTAAATTGAACAATTCTGTACAAACAATTTTTTTCTTTTTCAGTCTATGTGACCTTTACCTCTGACTTCAAGATCAATATGGTTTTTCCTTACCTCAATAGTAGGTCATCTAAAAAGTTTGGTAACTGTAGAGGGTGTGGATAAATTGAACAATTCTGTAGAAATAATTTGTCTTTCTGCTGCTGTTATTCTGACCTTTGAGATTATGACACTGAAATTGATAAGGTTCTTCTTTATCCCAAATGCAAGCCATCCACCAAGATTTGGTAACAGTAGATGGTGGACACCTAAGTTACTGTGCAGCAATGAAATTGGTATCAGACTGGGCTTCAAGATTTATAAGATTTCAGAACAAAGTGGCAATAATTGTTCATAACATTTTGATATATTTAAGGAGATAAATAAACTAAAACCAATTATGAATAAATATATAAATCATCCAGAATTACCTTAAAAGTTCATAAACTGATGAAAATTCTTTGCCCAATTACAATCCACCCACAAATATTGACAACTAAAGATATATATATGTAGATCAAGAATATGTATGTATGTACATACATATATATATATATATATATATATATATATATATATATATGTATTAGGGTTTAATGGCATGTCAGTACAATACTTACTACATGATGCCGATTTAAAATAAAGTTCTAAAATTTAACATAAACATAAAGTACTACATCATAAAATAAAAACGGAAATGACGATATATTCTCTCTTAATCAGTCTGTGCTGTTTCTTTACAGTTTCCAGTAAATACACATGAAAATGCAGGCTGAATCTATTTCTTCTAAACCTCAAGAAACAAATAGATCCTCATCATACACAGGTAATCTGTTCATATTCTCTTTTTTCTCCACATAATATATAATATTCACTTAATATATAATATAATACATAGTTATTAATACCTTATTTACAAAAACTAAAATGTCCCATCGCAAAGCAATAATCAAAGAATGTTGACACAGAATAGTATGTTTGAATGGTCATGTAACATATAACCTGGTAACATGTTACAGTGTGGCCATGTCATGTATAATGTGGTAATATGTTACTGAGTAGCCATTTAACATATAAGCTTGTTGCACATTACTTATTGTGTGCCATGTAAAATATAACATTGTAACATGTTAATACTAAGTAGCCATGTAACAAAAAAGAAAGTAATGTTACTGAGTGACCATATAATGTACAACTGGGAAACATGTTATTTACTGAGTGCCCATGTAACAGATAACCTGGTAACATGTTACTTACTGAGTGGCCATGTCACACATAACCTGGTAACTTGTTACTTACTGTGTGGCCATGTAATGTATAACCTGGTAACATGTTATTCATTGAGTGGCCATGTAACAGATAACATGGTATCATGTTACACACCAAGTGGCCATGTAATATATAACATGATAACATGTTACTTACTGAGTATCCAATAGACAACAAATAACCTTGTAAGATGTTACTGCATGGCCATGTCACACAAAACCTGGTAACATGTTATTTACTTAGTGGCCATGTAACAGATAACCTGTTAACAAATGTGGCCAGCGGGAATCTTTGTGTGGCCCGTGCTCGTACAAAAATGAGTTCTATAATTATAATATAAATCAGCATATATGGCCCATGACCTTTTCCTTCTTGGTTCATATGGCCCAATGGGGGTTGAAGAAGATGGACCACCTGTGTTAACATCTTACTTACTGTGTGGCTTTGTAACACATAACCGGGTAACATGTTTCTTATCGAGTGGCTACGTAACATAAAACTTGGTAGCATGTTACTTACTGTGTTTTCATGTAACATTATAACCAGGTAACATATTACTGAGTGGCCATGTAACATATAACCTAGTAACAGGTTACTTACTGAGTGGACACCATGTAAAGAAATGTGCTACTTACAATATAAAACACTGACAATGAAATCCAGGTGAAGACAAATCATTATAAAATTACATACAAAATGTTGATCCAACATTCAGAGGCCAAAAACTATATTGTATGACAATACGGTTAGATGAAAGTCCAATTTTACTGACATATCATCAATATGAAATTACCCATAAAAATTTCTTTAAATCAACATGAAGAAGCAAGCTTTTGTATAGAAACAGTGGAGGATGGTCGCAACAATCAGGGACCACAACTCTACCAAATGATAAAGTAGATTGAATGCTGAAAACTAAGCAAAGGTGTCAGCAACATAAAGTTGCACATCACAGTAGCTAATGTCAGCAGTTGCATACCAAGTTAATGTCAGACAGGTGTCATCAACATAAAGTTGCATACCAAGGTAGCTAATGTGAGACAGGTGTCATCAGCATAAAGGTGTATACAAAGGTAGTTAACGTGAGACAAGTGTCATCAATATAAAGTTGCATACCAAGGTAGCTAATGTCAGACAGGTGTCATCATCATAAAGTTGCATACCAAGGTAGCTGATGTCAGACAGGTGTCATCAATATAAAGTTGCATACCAAGGTAGCTAAAGTCAGCCAGGTGTCATCAATATAAAAATTTCATACCAAGGTAGCTAATGTCAGACAGGTGTCATCATCATCATAAAGTTGCATACCAAGGTAGCTAAAGTCAGCCAGGTGTCATCAATATAAAAGTTGCATACCAAGGTAGCTAATGTGAGGTGTCATCAATATAAAGTAGCATACCAAGGTAGCTAAAGTCAGCCAGGTGTCACCAATATAAAGTTGCATACCAAGGTAGCTAATGTCAGACAGGTGTCATCATCATCATAAAGTTGCATACCAAGGTAGCTAATGTGAAGTGTCATCAACATAAAGTTGCATACCAATGTAGCTAATGTCAGAAGTTACACACCACAGTAGCTAATTGGAGACAGGTGTCATCAGCATAAAGTTGCATACCAAGGTAGCTAATGTCCAACTGGTGTCATCAACAGAAAGATGCATACCAATGTAATTAATGTCAGATAGGTGTTATCAACATAAAGTTGCATACTAAGGTTGTTAATGTTGTATGCTGAAAATGTACCTAACAAACACTGGCAAGCAAACTCAGCTTAGGTAACAATAATATGAAGCTACCTAGTCAATTCATAGCCATTCCATGTCTGGTTGAAATTCAAACTGAGTTATTATTGAGAAATCAAAGTGAATCTGTCTGAACACTATAACTAAATCCAACAGTAAATAAATGAGTTGTGTGGAAATGAAATTGGTTAGGACATCAGTCAGGTGATGCAATTCTACTGAATGATGACATAGAGTACTGACAATCCAACTCAGTCAAGGTTACAATAATCTGAGGATGATGGTGGTAGATCTGGCAATCAAGGGATACAGCTCCACTAAAAGCTGTAAAATGATGGCAAAGTAAGTCCACTAGGATCTTGTGAAAATCAAGTTTGCATCAAACTTTTGCTTAAAACCCAGTTAAACAATTAAGGGAGTTAATGAGTGGAAAGGGAGTGTGTCTGGCAATCAGAGGCCTACATATACATCTCCACTAAATGTTGAGGATATAAATTGACTATTTAACTTGTCCATGGTCTCAACAATTTAAAACTTTATTATTAAGTTGGTTGATATACAAAATTAATTAAGGGTGTTATTTTACAGAAATTTAAGTGGGTGGGTTTGACAATCAGGAATAATTACTCAACTGAATAATGACACAGAATAACAATGAGAATGAATACTGACAATCACAGTAATCCAATGTCTCATCAATGTCAGACAATTATGCAGTACAAAAACAACTGTACTCTGCCACTGTCTCATCAATATCAAACAATGATGTAGTACAATGACAATTGTACTCAGCCAAGGTACAAGTAACATGGCTCTGTAGCCAAGTGAACTTGAAAATTGACAACATAAAAATCTTTTTAACATTTAATATTTGGGGTTAATCTAGGATGTGAATGGACTTAAGATGTACAGACAGCAATTTTATTACAAACAATCTACTAATTAATCAGATTTACCATAATATTATTAAAGACCATGTGCAAATCAGTGAAGGCCAATAACTGTGATATAGGCAATCAACAATAATTCCTACACTATGTGCAAGTCAGACAAGGGTAATAACTCTGACACAATATAGTCAAACAAAATAATTCCTACACTACATACAATTAATGAGTGGCAAGAACTCTGAAATATTTGATGGAATCAACAATAATTTCTACACTATGTACAAGTCAATGAAGGGCAATAACTCTAACAAATTACAGGAAACCCTCAATGGTTCATATGGATTGGAAGTCCTTTCTTGACACACAACTTGTTCAAAATGTCCCTGGAATATAATCCTTTGTTAGCCTCGGTATTCATGGCTGTATTTCAACAACTGGAGCACACTTTTGCCTAGTGTGATGATAACCATGTTGGTCCACTTAGTTACTCTTACAGCTAGTGCATGTTCTGAATGGAGCTGTAAAACTTTTGATTACCTATTCCACAGTAGCATCAGTGAATTTACATCCTGCAGAAAGAGATACCATTCCACCATGTCCACCTTCCTTAAGAAACACCATAAAGCCACATTTCAATTTCAATGTCACATAGAGGATCTTTTGAAACAAGTCATTAAAGTGGCAGATCTACCACAAGCCACGACTGTGATGTCTTTAGTTTGCTGATAACATTTCTGAACAAAATGGGATTACAATATGAAATGTTGCTTACAATTTCATAAAATGAAAAAGATTTACAAAAATTACATGCTCTGGTACACACGATAATAGTCAATAATTTACTTTTTAATGCACTTCAATCTAGTTGTATATTGGAGCCATAGTGACTCATTGGTTAACATGCTGGACTTATGACTAATACTACCATCAGGTTTGCCTGTGATAGCTACTCTGTGGCAATCATTCTGGACTCGTTGCCAATACTACCATTAGTAATTAAGAACAATATACACAAATAACACATAGTATAGACAAATTACACATAGCATAGACAAATTACACATAGCATAGACAAATTATGCATAGTATAGACAAATTACACATAGCCTAGACAAATTATGCATAGTATACAAATTAGACAGTACAGACAAATTACACACAACATACACAAATGTAACTTTGTCTTGTTCAATCAAGCTCTGATGTGACTCGAAGAAATCTATACCATGCACGAGTCTGCAAATGGCATGTACAATTCATTGTTGCAACAAAGTTTCACTGATACCTTTTCTCCTCTTTCTTTGTGCAAAAACTACACTATATTGTAAAGACCATCAGCATATTCGTCCATAAAAAATAAATGCAAACATATAACAAATGTACTTTTGAGATGACAGAATTGTGCAAAAGTAGGTAATGCATGCCACTTTTATATACTTAGTGAGTTTGTAACACAGTCTGCTGATTTGCAAGATTTTCATACAGATTATACCATTATTGCCTATACGTATTTTAGGTGTTTTCAAATAAATATTTTGCCTATATATATATATATATATATATATATATATATATATATATATAATGTGGTCGATCATAGATATAAACAACCTAAATGTGATCAATGCTTAATTATACATCTTACCTCAGTGAAGTCTGCATTTATCTCCAGCCATAGTCAACATTAACTCTGTTAAACACCTTATCAAAGAACCAGTTCTTGTCCTCCTCCACTGCCTGTGTGGACAGGTGGGAGGAAGCAGAAAACCAAAAGGGAGGAGGAGGGACCATCTGAGCCAGTTCTTCAGTGAATTTGTTTGAGTCCACCAAAACCAACAGGATGTCATTTTCCTGCTCCTTTTGCTACTGACAGGAGGCAGGACTTTCCAACCCTTTGTCTCTCTGATGGGAGTAAGGGAGTCCTATAATTCCTCATGATCAGTGATAGGACTGCCCTACTCAAGTAAACATTTTAGGGGGATGATAATGCTTCTTATCCCATCTAGATTGTCTGCGAGGTGACAACCTGTCATCCTCCCTTCTTTTCATTTGGCTCCACATGAGTAGATTATGCAGATCCATGATCTGCACATCAATACTACTCTGAGGCCAAGGCATGGTGCCATGATGGGTAAAGAAGATTCACTTCGACTGAATGGAAGTCACTACATTTGATAGGGATCAAAAGGGAATAAGAAAAGGGGGAAGGAGGATGCCAATCCAATCCTCTTGTGTAGTTGGTCAAGTATATGCCAACTCCCTATTCCCAACAGGATTGATCAGTAGAATGGAGATGGAGCATGGGAAGAACTGACTCAATCCCTCTCCTGAACCAAAGGGAATGACTTGCTCTCAACTTGAGTTATTCCCCACTTGGGAGGGAACTTGTATCACACCCTATCCAGCACTGACTCTGTCAGTACAACTGTCAGAGATCCTTGGGCCTTATCATTTTTCTCTGAGAATGGTAAAGATCCCATACCTCCTGGAATCAAGGAATACTCTTTTCAAATGAAAAGAGAGACTGAATACCATCAGGGAGCAAAGAGTATTCTTCTCTAATGAAATGTGAGATCCCACACCATCTAGGGATCAAGGTGTTTTCTTCCAAGTTCCAAGGAACTCAGAGAAGCAGTCTATACCCTCCTAGGATCAATATGTACTCTCCTCCAACACATAGAGAGATCAAGGAGTCTTATTCCAGGTCCTGCAGGGCTCAGAAAATTTATGTCATAAAGGGGAATTACTTTTCTCTGAAGCAGGGAAAGATCACATACTCCCTAGAAGGAGATTCCATACCCTCCTGGGATCATGGAACCAAGGAGGAAGTGAGGTCTATCTTCCACCACATATAGATACGCCAACTTTTAGCGCAAGGTCACAAACCTCACTGGATGCAAGAGAACAGAAAGTAGGCAACTGATTATACATGTGTATTAAATGTGCAAAGCAGGTGGGGTAAGTGTTCCACTGGGCTTTTTTATTCTTACACTTCCCCACACTCTGCAACATTGTTCTCTGAAATAAAAAATACAACAAAAATATTCTATATAACAATCTGCTAAGAAAAGGACATAACATTTCAGCACTCAAATATTGTAGCAAATAGCACCAATTGCTTTAAAACAGCACAACAAATTAACTCCAAGTTCTTAAATGTAATAAAAAGCTTAGAATAACACTCAAATTTTTAAGGACTGAGAAATGAGCAAATTTGCATGTCTGATACATACAGTTCATCCAAAACAATGAGGAAGAGTATCCCACATGGGCCATGATATGGGATTCAGACTGGGTCTGTTGTCCTCCTGTTTTTATATTCTGGAGCCCTGCCTTGAGTTTGGCATTACCATCCGAAAAGAGGTAAGCAAGGCAGCAGTGATAAAATATATTAATGCCATGAAAACAAAACAGAACTAAAGTCAGTGAAGTATGGAAGATTATATAGGTGACAGTGACCTACTTTTGTGATGATTGTTAATCCTCAAACTAAATTTTATGATTTCAGGAATAAAAGTATGCATACAGTATGCAATGTACAAAAAAAAATGAACTACATGCAAAAGGCTGACCAAGAATGTACATGTACATGCAAAGTTTTCCTCTTTTGCCCATCCCCAGGCAGTAGGTCATAAGAAACCCACTCCAAATTGTTGCCTAGGAAAAAGCTGAAATAACAGTTGAGATGAAGTGAGGCTGAAAATATGTATATGGATGCTAACACTGATGCCAATGGTACTACTATAATTCACCTCTCATTTGTATGGGTGAGCTCAAAATAGGAAAAAATGGACATTTATGTGATTTAAGGTTTTATTAATAATGCTTACTTATCAACCAATCAACAGATTTACCACATTTTGATGAGCCTTGTTCAGCGTTACAATAATCTGCATAAACCTTTACCAGACTGTCATGTGGAAAAAATCTCAATTAGCAATGGTCTTTCATAATGGACAAGTACACTAACCTGAGCCAATATAGGATAATGATATAAACGTGTATGATGGCCCCCCACCCACCGAAATATGTGCAAGTTTATCTCTAAAAAGGGGACCATCTTTGCAAACTTGTAATTTACATATTTTTGTGAATGGATTAAAAGGTAACAATTTTAATAACATATCAATGTAGAGAAATGTGACATTACTTATCATCTGAGAACCTGATTCAAAAGATTTCAAAGTTTGAAAACTATAGCTGAATAAGGGCAGCCAATCAGAACACTGATCATCATGTTATATGAGTCAAGTTTTATTCAAAATAGTCTATTCCAGTGGCATAACTACTGTGGTAGCAGGTATAAAGCTGTGTGGTGGGGCCTGACTGTCTTGGGGGCCAGGCCGAACCAGGAAAAAAATAAGTGACAGTACACTGGAGGGGGGGGGAGTCGGTACACACAGTTTGCTGATTTAAACTAACAGCAAATTTGCGAAACCTTTTCATAAAATAAAACCTACAGAAGTGCATCCCCAACATCAGCCAGCTTGATTCCAGATAATCACATAATAAGTCCAGATTATACTGTTTATCAACATCACTAGTGATCTTGCTGATATAAAGCTAAAAATAAAAATTTCAGCATTGTCTGTTGATAGGCAGCTCTACTGTATTCACAATGCCAGCCAATGAAACCCAGATCACCTCATTCAAAGTTTGATCATTATCTGTTTATAAGTAAAGTCTCTACTGTATTCACAATGCCAGCCAATCAAATTCAGATTACCTGATTCATATGCACGGATTATTCTGAGTACTGAACTCGTGAGATCTTGATATAAAACTGTATGGTAAAACTCTGCTCATAACAAAAGCTTGTAGCTCTTCCACAAGGTGAACCAATCAGAGCCTAGATCACCAAATATCTGCTTTACAAAGTCAGCCAATCAGATCCTAGATCACCTAATTTCTGCTTTACAAAGTCAGCCAATCAGAGCCCAGAAAGCCTACATGAATAAGGAAAATTTGCAGGCAGTAATCTGGATTTGTACAAGGAAAAAGTCATAATCAAATAGTCACCTACAAACATCTCAATGAAAAAGTACCAGCTTTCACCATATCCATTGCTATTATTGTATAAATGTTGGACATATTATGCCAATTTTAAATACAAAACAGGATGTTTATTGTTCAAAATTAGCAGAACTCGTAATATTGCTACATTACAATATCCATTTATTTATCATCTCATTCACTCATTCTAAAATGGCAACATTATTTACATTGATACATGGAGCTGCAGTGGCTCAGTGGTCAGCATACTGGACTCATGACTGAAAGGGAGTGGGTTCGAATCCTGCCATTGGACCAGTCTGGTCAGCTGTCATGGTGTGTCTTTGGGCAAGGCACTTTATTCCAATTGCCTCATCACTATATAACCTACCCGTGTTGCCTTAAAGCATCAAACCATCTAATTCACTTGTTCTAACATGTCAGGACTATTTACATTGTCACAATACAATATCCATTTAAAGATCATCTCATATTCTCATTCTAACATGTCATGACTATTTACATTATTACATTACAATATTCATTTATTCATCATCTCCTTCACTTATTCTAACATGTCAGGATTATTTATATTATTACATTACAATATGTATTTATCCATTATCTTATTTACTCATTCCAAAATGGTAGGACTATTTACATTGTTATATTACAATATATCCATTTATTCATCATCTCATTCACTTATTTCTTTCATCCATTAATTCATCAGTGCAGAGAAAGTCTAAGTGGGGCAAACATGGTCTTTGTTGAGTCCACTGGATGGAATACACACAAAACAAAGTTATATTTTAAAACAGTCTTGCACCATGTTTGATGCATTTATCTGTATATCACACAGTAAGTTTTTGTGTCTGTCTTCGCTTAAACAGTATGGTCACCATTTAACCAATATACTGTTAAGAGAGAATTTGCAATATATAAAACAGTACTTGTTTGCTTAACAGTATGGTCACAACTTAACCATTGTACTGGTAAAGGTATAAACAGTATTTGTCTGGACTTAGATACAATAGTAAGATCTTGGTGCACCAAAATCAGGTAAATAAAATGTAAATTAATAAACTTTACTGCATTAGATAATATGCTATATGTTTTGCCAAAATATATCATCATGACAATACTGATAATTTTTATATTGATTCTAATGAAAATAATAATCAGCATCATCAACATCATAATAATCATCACATTAAAAATAGTATTCATCATCATCATCATCATCATAATAATAACAATAATAATCAACGTCATCATCATCATCAAGAACTCTTTTGCTTGTATAGTTCACAACACATTTCACACAACTATCAGAAGTCATTTCTATGCTCAGTTCTCTTCTGTGTGCCAAAACAGAGTGATGGAAGGACAAGTTGAAACTGGAAGACAGAGTGATGGAAGGACAAGTTGAAACTGGAAGACAGAGTGATGGAAGGACAAGTTGAAACTGGAAGAAAGAGTGATGGAAGGACAAGCTGAAACTGGAAGAAAGAGTGATGGAAGGACAAGTTGAAACTGGAAGACAGAGTGATGGAAGGACAAGTTGAAACTGGAAGACAGAGTGATGGAAGGACAAGTTGAAACTGGAAGAATTCAGATGCTGCACTGATGACTTGATGCAATCTACTTTAAAGACAGAGTTACATTAACCAGCTCAAGTTCCTTCAGGTTGTCAAAGCTGGGTTTTGCATCACCCAGATCCAGATTTAACAGTTTTAAGTGTTTAACTTGTGAGCATGTAGACATGCTGTTAAACAGCATTTCATATCCATCTTTACACATGGTCACATTATCAATTGTGAGATCATACAGTTTGTCAGACCTGTCCAAGCAGAGTAGTTTATTGCCCAGATCCATATTCTTTAGTGTAGATAGTTGTCTACATTGGGTCAAACATTTACATATTAACACTTTACTGATCTTGTCCATTTTTACATTATCAAAGATGAGTTCATGAAGGGAATCCACATTGCTGAGGCTGAGTAGTGCATCACCCAGATCCACATTCTTTATTGACAAGCTATGTAATTGTTTGCACTGGAAAAGGCATCTACAAAACACCTCCTTGCACTCTTTGCTCATGGTTACACTGTCAAGGTTAAGTTCCATAGGGCAATCCACACTGTCAAGGCTGAGTAGTGCATCACCCAGATCCACATTCTTTATTGATAAGCTCTGTAATTGTTTGCACTGGAAAAGGCTTCTACAAAACGCCTCCTTGCACTCTTTGCTCATGGTTACATCGTCAAGGTTAAGTTCCATAGGGCAATCCACACTGTCAAGGCTGAGTAGTGCATCACCCAGATCCACATTCTTTATTGATAAGCTCTGTAATTGTTTGCACTGGAAAAGGCTTCTACAAAACGCCTCCTTGCACTCTTTGCTCATGGTTACATTGTCAAGGTTAAGTTCCATAGGGCAATCCACACTGTCAAGGCTGAGTAGTGCATCACCCAGATCCACATTCTTTATCGATACGCTGTGCAGTTGTTTACACTGGGACAGGTTTCTACAAAACAACTCACTGCACTCTTTACTCATGGTTACATTGTCAAGGTTAAGTTCCATAGGGCAATCCACACTTTCAAGGCTGAGTAGTGCATCACCCAGATCCACATTCTTTATTGACAAGCTCTGTAATTGTTTACACTGGAAAAGGCGTCTACAAAACACCTCCTTGCACTCTTTGCTCATGGTTACATTGTCAAGGTTAAGTTCCATAGGGCAATCCACACTGTCAAGGCTGAGTAGTGCATCACCCAGATCCACATTCTTTATTGATAAGTTCTGTAATTGTTTGCACTGGAAAAGGCTTCTACAAAACGCCTCCTTGCACTCTTTCCTCATGGTTACATTGTCAAGCTTAAGTTCCATAAGGCAATCCACACTGTCAAGGCTGAGTAGTGCATCACCCAGATCCACATTCTTTATCGATACGCTGTGCAGTTGTTTACACTGGGACAGGCTTCTACAAAACAACTCATTGCACTATTTACTGATGGTTACATTGTCAAGGTTAAGTTCCATAGGGCAATCCACACTTTCAAGGCTGAGTAGTGCATCGACCAGATCCACATTCTTTATTGATAAGCTGTGTAGTTGTTTACAAAGGGACAGGCTGTTAAAAAACACTTCTTTGCACTCTTTGCTCATGGTTACATTGTCAATGTTGAGATCTATAAGGCAATCCACACTGTCAAGGCTAAGTACTGCATCAACCAGATCCACATTCTTTATTGATAATTTGTATAGTTGTTTACACTTGGACAGGTTGTTACAAAACACCTCTTTGCACTCTTTGCTCATGGTTACATTATCAAGTTGGAGTTCAATAGGGTGATTCACAAAATCAAGGCTGAGTTCTGCATCACACATATATGCATTCTTCATTGAGACGCTTCACAGTTGTTCATACTGGGAATACTCATGGATGACTTGTTTAATCAGACAAGTTGACATTGACAAGTCCAGAGTACATTCACCTTGGCTATATTTTACCAGCATTAGCTGTTTTGGTGGAATACATTTTGATAATCTATTCCTACCTGTCAAGGTCACATTGTTACACAAAAACCTTTTCAGGCTGTTTGAGCCGGACCAGTCCAATATAGCATCATCTAAGATACAATCATTCAGTTTCAGACACTTCAGCTGAGTACATTCTGATACCAATAGTTTACCCTTCATGGTCACTTTATTACACAACAACATTCTCAGACTGGCAAACGCTGACAAGTTCAATGTAGCATCATCTAGGGTACAATTCTCAAGGTACAGATACTTGAGATGAGTACACTCTGATAGAAATAGTTCACCCTTCATCGTCACATCTTTAAGACGAAGCTTGGTCAGACAGGTACACTCATATAGCAATAGTTTACCGTTCATGGTCACGTCTTCCAGAATGAGCTTGGTTAGACTGGTACACTCATATAGCAATAGTTTACCGTTCATGGTCAAGTCTTCCAGAACAAGCTTGGTCAGACTGGTACACTCATATAGCAATAGTTTACCGTTCACGGTCACGTCTTCCAGAATGAGCTTTGTCAGACTGGTACACTCATATAGCAATAGTTTACCATTCATGGTCACGTCTTCCAGAACAAGCTTGGTCAGACTGGTACAATCTACCAAATCTAATATAGCATCATCTAAGCTACAATTCTGCAATATCACACACCTGAGCTGAGTATACTTTGATAACAATAGCTGAACCTTCATGGTCACACCTACAAGACTGAGATATTCCAAACAGTTCAACTCTGACAAATCAAATGTAGCATTATGTAAGATAGATGAACTGAGATACAGCCTTTTGAGATGAGTTCTGACAGTTGATGTCTTCCACAAAGCAGAATCTAATACATTCCAATCCTCTTGATTGTCTGCATGCATACAGTACAATTTCAAATTAACAGGCTCTCCTTGGGCTTCCCTAATACAGTGTTGATAAAGTCTACTTAGATCACGCATACGGTCTTCTGAGATCACTGCGCTACCTGTATGACATATTTCATATCTCTTCTCAAATATCTTGTGACAGTGACTCATGGAAATGCCTGCAACAAACTTTATGATGTTCTCATTCTGAAACACATCATCTAGTGTATTTAACAAATCTAGAAAGACGTTACATCTGTCCTCTCGACATGATATGTTTATGGCTGCAAGAAACTCTTGTACTGTTTTGTGAAGAAAAGTCAGATTTATTTTCTTCCTAAATATTCCAGGCGATTCTGACTTTGAGAGGATACCCAAGTTTAGGGCTGTCTGCAACTCTGATAACCCATCTTTTCCAAGTAAATCCTCAAGAGCCTTTTCCTCAAAACGCAGAGAAGTTTCTTGGGCATCTGTGATAAGAAAATGAGTTGCAACTTCACACAAAGCAGCAAGAAATCCTTCACCAAAGTACTGAACAAGTGATAGGTTTCTTAGTTTAGGACTTAAATGAAAGTGGAGCTTTCTAATGGCCATGTTTTGAGCAAAACACATCTCTTATCATCTTCCCTTTCCTTATCCTCTTGCTTCCTCACTTTACTCTCCATGTACCTATTGACCATTGCATTTAAAATTTCCATGTATAGTTCATGAATTGTTTGTGGGAAGGATTTCCTCTCATACCAAACATGGACAATAAACAGCAGAAGAAGTGGAACACAGATGAGACTACAAATCAAATTATTTGACCCAATATCCACTTCAAACTGTGCTGCGGCAGACTCATCCTTGTAGTACTTATCAAAGATCCTCTTGGCAAACAACATACCGTTTCGATTGGTCAACATCTGGAGATCCAGCAACAAGTCAATATGAACAGATCTGAAGAGACTTAACTGATCAGTCTTCCAGGGTCGAGTTGTGGCAAGAACTGTAAGGTGTGGATACAGGATCCTTTGCATTATTTTTTCAATGAAAGAGGATGAATTGTCCATTTCATCGAGGCCATCCATAATAAGTAAAACCTTGTTCTCTGCTTGCCCAATCATGGCTTCAATATGAGATCTGTGGGACAGATCATGTGATACATCAAGTGGGAATTGTGTGTATACCACATCCATCAATGTTTTCTCACCAGAAATGTCTCTAAGACAGATATACAATAAAATATCAAAACCTGAGCATCTCATCTTCATCTTTCAGACCACTTGTTTCAGACTTGACAGAAATCCCACCATCAATGAGAATATTTAACTTTTTCTTTTGGACAGAACACCAAGTATGCACAAGTTTCCTACAAAATGTAGATTTTCTTTGACCAACAGGAGCTCTAAGAATAATACATTTTACTTCCTCATTACCTTTATCAAAAATCTGTCTAAAAGTTTTGACCTTCTCCTTATTAACCTGTTGTTCACCCCTTCTCCTTTGAGCAAGTTCTTCTGTTTCTTTTTCTATGACTATGTCTGTGTAGAAGTCTTCAAGGTTTTTCAAGCTGACAGCATTTTCAAATACTGGGCTCAATGAAATGATTGGGACACTTTCATAGGCTTTGATCAGCAAATGTTGTATATCTCGAACATCTATAAAAAAATTGTGTTCCCTGGGTTTAATAGTTGCCATAGTGTTACGAGTCTATGTTCTTAAAATAAGTAACAGAAAAGAGTGAAGACAACAAGCTTTGTAAAATTTAACAAATAATTTATTTCCCTAGAATACAAATTGAAAAATGACAAAAAAGAACTTATGGTATTGTGAATTAAATCCAAAAATTAAAGATACAAGTCCTAGTAATAAAAAGTCCTGAATAAAACTCAGTTCAAGTCCCAAAGAGATCCAAAATTGAAGGCAATGACGTGTCTGTTACAGCCTGCAAAATGCTGATGTGTCAACAGTCTCTTGTTAAATGACAGAAATATTATTCCAAGTTTGAATTCAGTATAACTTCCAATGAATGTCTCTATCCAAGAATTTTATCAGAGCACTTTTGCATTTCCAGAGAAAATGATCACTTGAATTCAATAATTCGATGAACAGCCCAAACTGGTCCAACATAATACAACTTAAAGTGCTAGATGTTAAAGCATGACTGGCAAAATCCTCAGTCTCAAGATAATATAGTTCTCTGCTACAAGATAATACAGTTCTCTAAAATTCACTTAAGAATCTCCAAAACCCTGACCCTGATTAACATATTTACTCCTCCTTTGTTTACCTGAATAATAATTTGGTTAATAGGCTCATAAATGGAATAAATATAAAAAAAAGACAATCAGGTCAAGCAGAAATGAACTCAATTTTGGACAAGGTCAAGTCCAGCATACAATGTTACATTACAAAAACATGTAATAAAATAAAAAAAAATTAAACTGACAAACAATTAAATTAAATATACATAACAGTAGCAGCAACACAACATTAACACCAAGATAAACAACAAGAAAGAACAACAACAATAATAATGATAACTGTTATCTTCATCATCACCACACTCAAGTAAAAAAAGTATGTTTTCTACTGAATTATGGGCTTAGAGAAAATGGTTCCCTCATTCAAAAACTATGGCAATAATATTACCATTCCTCTACTACCACTACTACTACTAATATCTGCAGCAACTGCATCAGCCTAAGTAACTACCCCACCCAGAAAAAAAGAAAATGAATTTTGGAATTTGTCAGTTTAATGAAATTATCAATACAATTTGCTTCTCTCAATTCTCTTACAACAAACAACATACAAATCCTTTTGATAATAATGAATACTTTTAATGCTCACTTCACTCTTCCAAACAGAAAAAGTATGTTATCTACTGAATTAAGGGAGTGCAGGGGAAAAGTATGTTATCTACTAAATTAAGGGAGTGCTGGGAAAAAAGTATGTTATCTACTGAATTAACTGATCAA
The DNA here is from genome assembly GCA_016617855.1 of Megalonaias nervosa. Classification (NCBI taxonomy): domain Eukaryota; kingdom Metazoa; phylum Mollusca; class Bivalvia; order Unionida; family Unionidae; genus Megalonaias; species Megalonaias nervosa. Next base: position 125,251 of record JAECUM010004813.1, on the reverse strand, counting down.
GGGACTGCTGAAGAAACAGTATACTATCTACTGATTTATTGGAGTTTTGTGGGAAAAGGAAGATATTAACAATGGTTTTTTTCTTCAGTGCTCAGCACACAATGAAAAGATTATTCGAATAAATACTGATTTTATTTTTGTTACATATTACAGGTTTGGCCCCAACGAATCTATATTATCAAACACTTTTTAATTTCTAAGTATCAGCTATCAAAACTATTGGTACATTCGCACATTCAATATTGGAACTGAATTGGAACACTCATTACTTTTGGACTTGTGATAGAACATTAAGGATTATCTGAGATTTAATTCACAATACTGTAATTTTCACTTTGTAACTCAGAGAAATACATTTATTTGTTAATTTTAATAAACTTGTTGGTTTTGCTTCTTGTCTGTTACTTAGTTTAAGACTACAGAGTCGTAACATCAACATAAAAGTAATAAGTTGGTAGGAAAATGATTAATGTTCTTATATTAAATTTCATAATCATTCTTGCTACAATCTCCGAGAAGAGCTAATATCATTGTCCACCACTAAAAGTGGTTTTCCAGGGTATGAATTATAGACTATGAGTAACCTTGGAGTGACAGCCAACAGTACATAGTTCATAAATAATCACCTTGATTAACCACTAATGGCAATGTCTCACATAACAAACATACATGCAGTCCCCTCAGTTAACTCCTATACTCATTCACATGTAAAATGCACAGTTAACCTGCTGAGGGTAGTATGTGGCAATATATAATGCTAAGTCACTAAAGTGGAAAGTTGAACACTGAATAAACATTTATTTCTACTTCAATATGCCTCATCAGAAAGGGCCTTCTGAGCAGCTATGATGTATATAAACCTACCAAGGATGAATCAACATAAAATGTAGGTCATAGTGATCAGTTTTTGTTAGAAGTGTGTATTAGGACAGAAATTATTATGGTGTTATCCATTTTTCAAGTTTCATTACTGGAACTTAAATGACCCCATGAAATTAACATTTTAACACAAAAAGTCACTAAGCATGAAATATATACCACAACAACCTGAATAAAAGGATGCAGAATATGTCAAAATGCATCCTCCCACCAAGTTTCATCATTCTAGGTAGAATAATGCATCTAGCAAGACAAAAGGTCATAAGGTTATTAGCAAAATGCCAAGAGTAAGGCAAAACCAGTAACAGATGAAATATGTCATGATGGATTTCTTTTGTTGTAAAAAGTGTGGTAATAACATATGGATATCATCACAAATTTTATGATTCTAGGATGAAAAGCACCTTAAAAATGAACATTAAACTTAAAATTTAATTATTAAAGCATAAAAATATGGTCAATATTGACCAACTACTGTAATGAAGGAATAGTACTCATAAAGATGCATTCCCAAGTTTCCTGATTCTATACAATATGCTATGCATGAAACGTAAAAATTCTATGTGCAACAACTTCATCTAAGGCTGTAAAATGTGAAATATATGTCATAGTGACCTTTTTGATATTAGTGTGATACTACAAAAGATGTATACAATTACTTAGTTTCATAATTACAGTACATGCACAGATTCTGGCATAAACTGTGCATGAGACTGAAACCAAGTCAGTAAGCATGAAATATAGATTCAATGACCTCCTTCTGTGATGAAGGTGTAGCAATCAGCAAGAAGCACCCTCACCAACTGTCATTAATCTATCTATCTATCTATCAATCTATCCATCTGTCTATCTCTAGTGTGCTAAAAATTTGTTTGGTCACAAGCCTAAACCAGTGAAATGTAGGCCAGTGGTAAGAGTGTGATACTAACAAAGATGCAGTCAGTGATCAAGTTTCATGATTCTAGCTAGAAATAAACTTACAACATAATGAAACCAAAGTCACTGAAGCAGGAAATATACCAGCAGATCACGTTTACTTTGTGCTGAGAGTGTAGTACTCATATTCTTTCACAAAGCTTTAAGAACAGAAGTATAACAGTACATATACAGGCTACTGAAACATAGTCATGAGCTAAATGCCAAAAATTAACATAAGCCAGTACAATGTGGAATATAGAGCATACTGTTAATCTTTTGTACTAAGTGTCTGGCTACAGACTAATTCCCTGTTTCTCATGAAATTCATCCCCTCACATATAAAATCCTGAGACTGAACTAGATCCAATTTGTCAAGATTTGGAACAAGCCCTGGAAGGGTCACTATGAATTGGGACAGATCTTGTCTGAAAGACTCTAAAAGGCCAGTGTGGTTCAACCAGTCATCAAAATACTGGAGGACATGGATCACCAGTGATGTCAGGTGAGTGATGACTACTCTTATAACTCTGGCAATGGCTTTGAGTGTAGAGGCTTGGCCAAATGACAGATCATAAAAACATCCCAGTCCAGTCAAAACCTTGGGTACTTCCTGTGAGGATAAAAAATTGTGGTATGAAGGTTCATACCCCAAAGGTGGGTGGAGACTGCATAGTCACTGGGACTTATAGCATTCCTGAATGTGACTATAGTCTCCATCTTGAAGAAACTTGTTTCAACCAGAAAGGTTGATAGTCAGCCAAAACATTCTGCCTTTTATGGATGTCAGGAAAACTGGGCAGTAAAAGGCTGGAGATTAGTTTAACACACTCATTACTGCACCCCATGTAGAAGTGAGTATCCCTCTTCCCTTCACCTCAACAGATTTGACTAGTGGAAATGGATTGGCTGGTGTGTGTGTGTGTGTCTACTTGCCAGAGGAGAACATTCCCAAAGATGAACCCAGTATCCATCGTTTATTATAGAGAGGACCCACCAATCCCCCAATATGCTCAATCAAATCTTAAAAGAAGGTTAGATGATACACAAGTCATACCAATCATCCATCAAGCTCAACAAGCAAACCTTAAAGACAGGTTAGATGAGCACCCACAGGAACTGTTTGAAAAGGAATGCATCACAGGAAACGGTGTTAAGTCTCTAGGGCTACCAGCCTCCATTTTTAGAAAAGGTTTGAGCAGGCTGCAAATCATTTGTGCATTATTTAATATCCCCCTCAGTCTTTCTGGTAACCTCATCAAGCAAAAAAGGCTGGTTACCACATCAAGCAACTGACAGGTGAGACAAAGGCTTTAACAGATGTTGCTTCCTGGACTGGCATCCTTTTTAAATAACCTCATTGAAGGCGCCATGGACCAATCAAAATGATCATGCTTCCTAGCTGGTTTTGATGAGACAGGCACAATTGCAGGGGACCAGTGCTGTTGGTAGTTCAGGTCTTGACATACTTTGGAGGGAATGAGACTTCAAAAGAGGGTGTCTGCCTCCAATGGAGCAGCCATTAAGGGTTCTTGCCATAGTCCAGTAAGGTTTTAGAAAAGTGTCCAGTGCAGCTTCCCTGAAACCTGTGACAAGTGCCATGGACATGGGTAAGGCTCACCTTGAGAATGAGATTCCTCCTTAAGAAGCCTGAAGAACACTGCTGAGAAAAGATTGGCATGCAAGACTTTGGTGACAAGCAACCTTGCCTTAATGTTTCAACACCTCCAATGTCTTAACTGGAATGTTGGCCCAGCTCCCCATGGAAATTCTCACTCCCAACACCACAGCATCCTAGGGGCAAGGCTTAAGTGGTCAGGCTAGGGAGTGTACTCCAGAAATACAGAATGAACTAAAGCTATATGCTGATGCCATATTCATAAAGATGCACAACAAAACAATACCAAAACTTGGTCATCGAGGTACAAGTCTGATCAATGCAGGATGTTTAGGCATTATCATCTATTATTATATATTCTCTGAATAGCTCTTTTCAGTTCATGAATGCCAACCATTTAGCCATTATAAAAAGCTAAATTCAGAATTTATTGTCTCTCCATGAGCACGTGAACCCAAATTATTACTCTTAAATATTCTTCTGACTTTAAACATTTAAACCTATCATAGGGACCAACAACCATCAAGAGGTACATTAATAAGACATAGTCATACAAGAAAAAAAACATAACCAAATAGATGCACTTGACGGTCTTAAGAATTAAGGCAAAAAAGTCATATTGGTTACCATATATATGCATATATGTTTTAGAAAAGCCTGTAGCAGGCAAAATAAAAATGTATAAAGAAAAGACTTTATTAAAACTGCATATTCAAAAAAAAATAACTACCTGTCTCTCTAGGAACTGTTGTCTTTGTCTCAACGTGACAAAGATTTTCTACAAGATCCTCATATCTGCCGCCTTTCAATGCATCTACAAGTGTTATGATTGCTTCTTCACTTCCTATATCTAATATTTTCTTCAAGAAAATATCCATCTGCGCTCTTCTTTGTAAATTTTTCAGCTCTTCAAAGAAACTTCTTTCAAGAATTCTTCTGTCAATGAATGTCTTTTGTAAATGCATTGGTTCAGTTTCTTCCAACAGGACATTGTATTGATGAAGCAAATTCCTTTTAATCACTTGAGGGTCATTTACAACTCCACAACTCACTGGAACAAGGACTCTCTTAGGTTCATATGCACCTTAATATAGATAATACAATGAAGTATTTGAGAACTGAACAGAGAATCAAAACAGTCCTGAAGGATAAGATGAAAAACTGGACTCATTTTAAAAATCTTATGAAAGGTTCATTATAAAAAAGGTGCAAAAATAATCTTTTCTGTATACTAAGTTTTAATTACAGTGCTACTTCATTATATTATCCTTGAACATTGTTCTGGATACAAGACGACAAGGGTAGGGATGCTGATAAAAATTATGAACAAATTTAAACACAAGATCCATGTGGATCTGATGTCACTGCCCAGATATGCAAATTCATATACATATTGAAACTGTAAGAGGTGAAAGAAAGCTTGCAGTACACACACACACACACACACACACACACACACACACACACACACACATATATATATATATATATATATATATATATATATATATATATATATA